>CM051038.1:39723840-39726340 GCA_027627225.1 Congeria kusceri
ACGTCAATTAATGCGAGTTGTTCTCAATTACCAAAGATATTTGTATCATTATTTGATTAGACTTTGTACACAATAATGATACTTATAAACTCTATAATAATATTTCTCACTGTTTTTATTTTATCGTTTTGTTCCAATTTGTATTCCAAAAAGATACGTGTATTTTGCTGAAAGTTGAGTTTTGCTCTCGTGCCTTTTGGAAAACATTGTTATGAAAAACAATCAAGTCCTAGGTTTTACAATTTGCAAGAGATTTAATTTATATCAATAAAAAACGAACGTCACGTCTTTTCCCACAGTCAAGCTTTGTAATTTAATATAGGACGAAACATATTTCGATTTGTCCCGCCATGCATGCACACACGTGTCAAAACTGTAGTTAATTCCATCACAAATAGTTCAGGTTACTGTGTTTTGTGTGTGCATTGATTGCAAATTAATATAACTGTTTTATCATGACATAAACATGTTTAATAACTCAAACTTGTCATCCAATCAATATCTGCAAATATAAAAGATACTGCAGCAACGCAAAAAAAACAAAAACAACAATACACCGCAATATAAACATGCCAGTAAAAATAAGTCAACTGGTCTGAAATTTATTTTAATGTCGAACTGAGGCCTTAATATCAATCAATATCTTATGCTTTTAATGTGACATTTCACTTATTCCAATCCCAGCATTTTTGGAGGTTCCTGATGAACTTACATCGACCTAATGGAACGAGACAATTTGACCGGGGTGTAACAAGAACGACAACGACATTTCGGTGGACATATCAAATTATTATTAATTGCTTAATTGTGCGCAAACGCTCGCAGAAAATAAACGTATTACCTCATGGGTTATAAAAATGTGACCAGAATTTGATATCCGACTGACAAAATTTAGGAAAATGTAGGAAATTCCGTTGAAAATGTCAAAGGCTTAAGATTTTTAAGATTCAAACGTGTCGAGTACATTTATTATGTTTTACTTCATGTCAACGTTGACATTTCTAGTATAGAGCATTTCACTATCAAAATAGGCATTTATTTATTTATTTATTTATTTATTTTTATTTCATTCATTCATTCATTTAATCATTCATTCATTCAATCAATCATTCATTCATTCAATCAATCATTAATTTATTTATTTATTTATTTATTTAAATAAGCTCGTGTCATCTTGTCGCAACTCATAGCCATTATTCAACCAAACACTAGATGGTTTAACATTAATATTGAGGATCAAAACTCTAGCACGCAACCAGTCGGCCAGATGTTCAATTTACATTTCCCATATGTGAATAGGTCCCTTTATTTATACAATTATCCATGAACATTTGAACACTTAAACTTAAGACTCAAAAGTACTGATTCATTAGCGATTATTTGAAATTGTGTTTTCAAAACATTTGATTTGGATTGAAATGCATAGCAATGGTAAACAAAAATACTCCGCAAAAATGGACTTAAACTGTGTGAGTTATTTTAATCAAATACTTTGCAAGTTTATTTAAAATATACTGATCCATATTTCAAAAACGGAAGCTCTTTGGAATAATAAATATTGCAATACACTGAAAGGCATTTGTGGTTTCAAACGATTTAAAGGAGCTCTAAAACTAACACTTTGACACAACCTCATAAGAAATAACCCCCCCCCCCCCCCCAAAAAAAAAAAATATATATAAAAATAATAATAATAATAATAATGCAGCAAAATAGAACGTGCAATCTTAGTTCAATTAAAGACATTTTGCATTATAAATTGCTAATATTTCGGTGTGATATAAATGTTTCAATCGTTAACATTTTCCACTCTCATCAATATTTAATGTTCTGTATAGTTGTTGTTGTTTACTATTTTCCAAACTACTGGATAATGATGTAATACAATAAACTACACACGTCTTAAAGATGCTATCACTTTCATTTTACACCGTATATATTAACGTTCAATGAACGATGGCTAAACAAGACGTTATGCTATCCTACAACTTCGGCCGCGTGGCGGTTACCGCAGATTCTGGCGAGACATCAACACCAGTTGCTGACAAAAAGGCCAAATATTGTAATACGGCAAGCGTGTAGAATAAACACAAATTCCCATTCATCATCGATTTGAATGAATGTGTAAAAAAAATCGCCACTGGATTAAGGTTATGGCACTGTTTATTTGTTACCACTGTTGAGCGTTTAAACCTAATGCGCGATTCGATTACAAATTCAAACAAACGTGCGGTGAAAGTATCTCGGTAACTGCAAGAGGATTCTGTGTGCCTCATTATGAGGGTTTTCGAAGCACGTGACTGTTGGTAAATAAAAAAGAACCCAAGTAATACGGCACATGGATGCGAGAGAAAAGACGAGACAGCAAAAATCAAAGATCGAGATTGGATTCGTCCCAGACTGGCGGAAAAATATTTTATGTTGAAGAAATAGTTAAATGAAGCGGACTGGTTTGCGTCGCGGACGAGGGTAATGCGCCAGGTGAGGTGGGCAGTAGATG
>CM051038.1:39728840-39796340 GCA_027627225.1 Congeria kusceri
GAATGTGGAGCGGACATATCGAGTGTGGAGCGGACATATCGAGTGTGGAGCGGACATATCGAGTGTGGAGCGGACATATCGAGTGTGGAGCGGACATATCGAGTGTGGAGCGGACATATTTCAACATTTGTCAGTCGAAATTCACAAGAGGACTTGAACATAACATTCTGTCGATAAATGCAATCACAACATAAGTGTCAAGCCATTGAATTCGGGCGCGTCTTCGACAACCAACTAATTACTCCCTTAAATGAACTTAAGTAAAACGAATTGAGCATTGTGTACTTTACGTATGCATAGAAATAGAATTTCTGTTGAACATCGTTGACAATATAACAATGGAAATGGAGACACGCTGAATTTTACTGCATCTGGAGATTATGTTGTTGCAGGTGTAGGTTATAAAGAAGTTTTTAATGTTGACATATATTACAATCTTATTACAAATAATTTTTCACACATTGATATCATAACTGTGACTTTTTAATGGAAAAGGTTTATTTATGACACGGTTTTGTTATTTGTAGCATAATTTGCATAAGTAAAAGTATATAGCACAATTTTCAAAACTTGCATGTGCAACATTTAACCATTTAATTAAATTATCTTAAAGCAATAGCTACATTAAATAACGAACTTAAACACAATGACATATCGTATTGCCAGTTTAACAGAAATATTTGCTTGTTTTTTATCTGTTTTCGTCTTTCATGAGTTTACCATTGTAGCGGCAACTTAAAGTTGACCATTGACAAATCAAATAATTGAAATGTCTGATGACCGATGTGTTTGACTTTATTAAATTAAATTTATTTGACATTTGCGTTTTCAGAAAGAACGACCACCAAGTTATATTGCAACCTGTTTGAATGAACTTCGTTTTGTTGCGTTATTTAAAAGGGATATCGTATTAAGAAGTCGTCAAAACTGCGTATTTATTTCATAAAAATTACTTCCGGTTGGGCGCGCACAGCTTCATTTGACGGAAATGCGCTAACAATGCACTATCTAGTAGAAACCTTATTATGGCGTTAATATAAAGCCGTTTCAGGATGTTACCATTACATTTATTACATATTTATTCAGTTTACTTAATTCATAACAGTTTTGCATCCGAGGCTTTGATTGCTTGTATATGTACTTTTCTTTAGATTATGGAATATGTGTCAGATGGCCATCATGTGAATAGGCCCGTTTAAGTCACAATATGTTAAGTAAGATATCCATCTAAATTAGATCTTGCTCAGCATTCTACAAATCTCATCTGATAACTGAAATTTCTATTGGCATACTAAACGCATCGCACACTAATTTTCTTTCGAATCATGACAACATTTTACGAACAAAATATTAACACTCTGCTAATTTATTAATTTAATATTGTAACAGGAGACTCCACATCTTCCACTTTAATCGCGATAGTACACATGGCAACTGGTATTAGATTCAAGATATTATATGAAGTACGAAAAGGTTACTAGACAGTTAGTACAGCTTGTATAGAGCGTATTGATAAATTGCAGAGTGAAAACGATGTATTAAATATGTGTTTCAAATGAACATTAATTCAGTTTGTCCTAGTACTGCCTATATATACATCTTTTGCTCAATAGCCCCGAAAATACGTTTTAAAACATTCATATTTCTTTCAGTTACGCACATGAGTGAAATAGTTACGACAACCACTGGAATTTTGTAAATGATTGAGAAATATAGGATTTGACACGAGTTGTCATTTTATATCATATTTTATTAAACGAGTTTCTGAATTTTGTTAGTAAGCGAGCCTTTGGCGAGCTTACTAACGAATTTCCTGGACGAGTTTAATAAAACATGATATGAAATGACAACGAGTGTCAGATCTTTTTTATCACATGCTTTTAAACGACAACAATGCTTCTAATTTTACCAAAGCATGTCGATAAATCCTAAAAGTTGTTTACTGCATTGACGTCATTTCATGTTGACGACGTCATTTCACCAAAATAACGTCATGCGATTGGTCAGTCAAAACATATGTAGCCAATGAAAACGCTCAAAATGTTATCTTACACATGTGTAAGATAAAAATATTCGTAATGGTTGTATTACATGAAAAACAAGGTATAGCATGTGATAAATCGGTATCTGGACTATACGTATTGACTCCAAAATTGCTTTGGACTAATATGCAGCTTTCTACACATACAAAACGGTCATCTTTACAATAATATTCAAATATTGAACCGAATGCACGTTTTTTTTTATTTATGAGCATGCACATGTTCCCGCTTTGTTCTAATTTTTTTGAGTTCTGGTTGTTGATGGTTACATTTACGTTAAGAAATTTCAACTAAACCACACAATTGAAACGTTGGGTAAGTGCACTTGGTAAAAGATGCTGTCAAAGAGAAATTTTCCAAAAATGACCCTTAAAATGGCTGGGTCTGAAAGAGATTTGTTAAAATGAATAATTTACTTCAATAACAGGATTATTCCGTTATTAATTAGTTCTTATAAAGTTAATTATGCAAAATAAGGGAAAATCCATAAAATATGTTTTCTTGGACCAAAGGCGGTTATTGAAAGAGTTTGTTTGATTAACGGTAAACTGCAACACGTTTCAGCAACAGCTGAGTCGCAGTTGCGAGGATGGATTAAGGGGCTCCACTTAATGTTGTAAAAGGTCGCAAGATAGACTGGCCCGATGAGAAGACGTCAACAATCAATTTTATTTAACAACAAAGGTCAAAACATTACATTTGCGATCATTCTTTTATAACAATTTAATATATTGTAATGGGAAGTAATTATTATACATTATAGACCTTATATAGTTGTCTACGCTCTTAGAACCGTCGAAACTGAAATTGTAACATATTCCACATTCATTGGCACCAAATGCAATATAACAATTTTGTTTAAACATAAGGACAACTGAGCTATGAACAAGATTATTCAGTGAAAAAACTTAACTATGCGTGAATAATAATATATTAATTTGGTCCAGACGTTCGTCACCCAACAATGGTCTAGCTTTTCTTCTCATTGGTTCATATAACACAAATATCGTGAATATTAAACGCTTTTTTTCAAGAAACATGATTACTACAGAAACCTAGAAGAGTAATTGTCCAAAATGTCAATACACATAACTGACCATTTGTATTGTGCATACAATTAGAAATGATAAATTGTTTTCTTCCGCAGTTAAAGTGACAAATGTAAGATATTTTCCAAATTAAACGGTTCAAATCAACAAAGTCTTATCGTGTCATCCGATGAAATGACACTTTCAATGCCGATCTCGCCTCACGAATATGTCCACTATTGTCCTTTTGTCCGGTATTCTTAGCCAAACGAACAAATAAAATAGTATAAACCACCTTATTTCAATCGTCCGGCGACATCTTAACATGCGTTTTCAATGTAAACAAGCATAATGAATGTATTGACTAGTATTTCACGCGTGTCATACACTGGCTAAAATTTGCTTATACATGTAATTTGATCAAATTGATTTAAGATTCACAAATAGTTATCGCGGTCCGAATATTAGTTGTATGTTTAATACGTTGCTCGCAGGCTGACCAAAATGACATATTCGATTATTATAAACAAAGATCAGTTCTAATCAATTATCTTTAAATTTTATCGCTGCTTTGTGTTTCTCTAGAATGACCCAACCCTGTGTAACTCACAATGAAGTTATAAATTAACATATTATAAATCTGTAGCCGTATTGCTAATTGCATTATTTATTATTATGTTGACATCCGCAGTATTTCAGGAATGACATCCGTGTGTATATATTGCATAATTACCTGCCTCATTAATACTATGTTGTGTATATATTGCAGAATTACCTGCCTCATTAATACTATGTTGTGTATATATTGCAGAATTACCTGCCTCATTAATACTATGTTGTGTATATATTGCAGAATTACCTGCCTCATTAATATTATGTTGATTTGTGGCTTCAAAAAGCAGTCCTCTCGATTTAACATGTTAAAAAAACAATATTTGCATTAAGAGGTTTTGCGCAAACCCACAAAACTTTTCCGTGCTTTCCAGAATCACCACAAACCTTAGTAAAACGCACCTTACCTCGTTAATTCCTGGCTATGCTACGGACGTTTTTGTTTACAATTGGTCACGTGCTTCGAAATGGATAACACGATTTGCACGTGCACTAACTGCACGTTTGCAATGATCTGGCTAGTCATGCAATGGCTTTCTTTTTATCCCAGATTATCGACATGTTTTAGTGCCACAGAGCGCTTTATTCAAAATATGATTACATTAAAGCACCACAAAAATTATATATTTGTAGATTGCGTCGCGATGATAAATAGATCTGTTGGTACGATTGAGTACATAGTTTGTCGAGTAGAAATAATTGTGTCGTTGGGAATGCATGTCGCTCTGTAATCTTTCCACACAGAATATTCTTCGAAGGGCAGCTTTTGTCCAGTCTCCGGACGTACCCAAGCCCGATCAGGCAGCCTTTATTACAGATGCCCTGTATGATTGGCACATTACATAACTTTTGTGTTATATCTTGTCTAGCAACGTTCTGGTTCCAGATACAAAAGTAACGGTTGTGGGGCTGGAAGTCTCTTTGATGCTCATGTACAACGTCTTGCATCCTATGTGCCAGACCTGTCACTGTACTGCTACATTATCATCATAAGCGGCTTATACAATTTTAGACTGCCGGTTATACTTTTCTTTGGCATTTCTTATGCCTTCTTGCAGTATATGGATTAGACTAACATTTTAAAGTACATAATAATGAGACTATTCATAGTGCAATACCAAATCCACGAACACGACCAATGGGCAAAATACGAAAAAGACACGTTATGAGTATAACAGAGCTCGTCTTTATCTTGCAATTACAATGGAACGTAGAAGGCACCTTATGCGTACATGATGGCTCATCATTGTATTGTATTGCAATTTCTAAGGAACGATGAAGACACATTGTGAGTATTATATCGCTCAGCATTGTATTGCAATAACTACAGAACTGCACTTCATGAGTACAGCAATGGCTCATCGTTATATAGCATTCATAATTGAAGTAGAAGGCAACATATGAGTGTATCATGAATCATAATTGTATTGCAATTTCTATGGAACGAAGAAGACACATTGTGAGTATTATATCGCTCAGTATTGTTTGCAATAACTACAGAACTGCACCTTATGGGTACAGCATGGCTCATCCTTATGTAGCATTTATAACGTATAAGGCAACATATGAGTGCATGATGAATCATAATTGTATATCAATTTCTATGGAACGACAAAGAAACCTTGTGAGTACAATATGGCTCAGAATTGCATCGCAATTACTTCAGAATGTCGAATGCACCTTATGAGTACAGCATGGTTCATCCATAAATTGCAATTACAATGGAACATACAAGGCAACTTATGAGTACATGATAGCTTATCATTTTCATTCTAATACAATAAATATGGAACGTGGAGGCCATCTTATAATGCTAGTTAATTGGACGTTTTAGGGGATTGGATAATTATTTACCATTTAAATAACACTAGGTCTAATTGACGAACACGGTTGCGTGCAATTCTCAAATATTTCTAATATATCTTGCCAATTTACATCAGGGTTCTCATTAAAATGGAAATTAGCATGAGTTAACTATGGTTATTGATTGCCGGTAAATATTGAGCATCAACAACGCAACAGTTGGTTAAATGCAAACTGTTCAATTAATGCACGTTTTTGGCGAATTTAACAAATACAGTACTTTGTTAAGGTAGTCACACACTAATGGTCATGATCACACATGTGTTTATTTTTTTTTTCATCATAATCTTCAATCAATAAGACACTGTATTTGAAAATTTAAAGACTTGTTACCGTGTAATAAAAAGTTATTAGCATTTTTGCAATGCCACCCCCTTGGACAAAAAATTCTCCAAGCAGACATTATGTCATATTAGAAAAAGCCACAAAACATGTTCATGTTTTTTATTTTCAGCATTAACTTCATAACAGTTACATGGACATCCATAAGCAGAATAATAACAACTGTGTGATGTTTATACATAAAATATAAAGAAAAACATTAAAATATGTACAGTACCCTATCGAAAATAAGGACAAATTGAACTAACTTGAAAATGAGTTGTGATCACATAGGTAAAGGGTATAGGTGAATTGAGCCCACCAAAATTATGTACATACTTATGCAAATGAAATACCAAACAAGTATGAACTTTCACCGACGTATAACATAAATATTTGCAGCTAAATTATACAGGGGTCGGTTTTGAAAACCTAGTAGAGTAACGTGCCAAATGCTTTTTTTAATACATATCACAACTGAACATGTCACAAAACTTCATAAATTCGAATATTCTGATTCCAATAACAGCTTGGTGACTTAAACTATTATTTTAGACAACTAATACAACTAAATACTAAATATTGTTACTATAATAAAGTCTAAGAATCACTCGGCAAACAGTCGTCAGAGAAAACTGGACTCAAATGCCAACCTACAGGACCCATGCCATCCAATAACTGAATGAATTATCCAACCATCTTTCAACCTAGTATTTACATAAAAACATACTGACATGCTTGTGTCGCAAAGAATAAAATCATTTAAAATGAATCCTGTAACAACAGTTGTCGTGGTTAACAAATTACTAAGGGTAAAACACAAGAAGAACAGAACAGTTTTAGTTTCTGTTTATCTAGCATATATCTTTTTATGTGGTTTAAAAATACATTTATTTCCATTTATATACAATTAAAATAGACTATACATTATCATAATTATACATAAAATACACAACTTTGTGATGTTAACAGCAATCATATATTGACAAATAAGCAAAATGTTAAAGAACCCCCTCTAAAAACAAATTCTAACACTTTTATAAAATGTGTTTTCAACTTCAAAGTGAATTCTGGACTATTGTTCAAGCGTATGTGACCCTCCAAAATTATTTGTATTGTTAATACAGATAAACAATGCAAAACTATCAACTTTACCATTTCTAACTCGTCTGGAATTATATGCTGATCAATGAAGTATGGAAGGGTGGGTTTAAGAATTGACAACAGTTATTTGTAAAATATTATTTATCCGACATATTAAAACTAACATCGTCACAAACTCTAGTTTATTCAACTTTCTTACTTGATTAATATAATTAAAAGATGATACTGAAAAGTGTACATCAAAACCTTTGTCAATATGGGCACAATAATGCAGATCATTAAATTAAAAGTGTTCAATCCAAGGACAGAAGCACTGTAATCTTGATGATTGTTGTTGGAAATTCTTCTCCTGCAAGATAGTTTCCTGGACCTGTGTGTTCTTGTGAAAACTTGAACTGATTAACTGTTTCGTTTTTCTCAAGAGTACATGATGATTTGTCTAGAATAAGTTATAAATGTTGCCATTGATTTGACATTAGGGAACCTGAGCCAGGAAGCAGCAAATACAAAGTATTAAGTCTATATTGTATAACTACAAGTAACTAAAACATGATCATTGTTAACTACATATACTGAGAACATAGCTTCATTTATTTAATGCAAAGTAGTGAAATATAGAAAAATATCAGTGAGATATATCCCTATATCACTCACAGTGATGGACTACTTTTTTTAATTTTATTTGATTTGAACAATATTTAATTTTAGGTTTTGCCACCTTTTATCATACAGAATTGACAAAAAAGAAAAGTAGTGAAGATTAATAACACCAAATGTTCAGAATACCTCTCTGATATTTTGAAGCGTCTTTCCTCTTATTGTCTCTTGGATTTTCCTCAGTCGTATTGAGCCAAGAAGACTAGAACAGACAATGCCTTGCGGGTACAAGTTTTACCCACAAGGCATTGGAGCTCGTCATCTTGGTCCAAATTTAATTTTAGCATTCAAAGTATTTATTTTATCCTTTGCACTTTATTCATCCCAGCATATTACACTTGCACTTGTTGTTTACTGTTGCTATGAACAGTAGTTTAGTCTTCCTTTGTTTACATAATTGTCCTATTGCCCGTTCTCCAATTCCAAAATATAACAAGAATCCCGTGTACCCTTAAGTAATAACTTATGTTCATAATTATATTGTTTTGGGTGTATTAAGTTTTTGTATCCAGTAACTACTCTTCAGTATTTAAGTATCCAATGTGAGTTCTTGTAATTAGTGTTCAGCGTTTAATTCTCCGCCATCTTATTTTCTTCAAATTCTTGACCGACTTTTAATCCAATTGTGTTGTTAAGTCCGGATAATTAATATAGAAAACACTTTATACGTATAAGTATTCAATGTCAGAACACTCCTCACAGTACATCTTTTGTTGTTTTACATTTTTACGCGCATCTACGAGTTTAATCAGCTTAAATTGCTAGAGAAAACACATGTGCGTTTGAATGTCGTGACTATGTTAACTGTTGTTTACATAATAACACCTATGCACACGCTATTTTTAAAAAACTGAATTTCGGAGAACTGAACGCACTTTCACTTTCAATACGTACTTTTATCATATATATTTAAAGCTAGCAGTGTGTGTTAACTTCTTGATTTATAAACTGACCATTATTCAACGACTACGTATATCCAATTGTAATTAAACTTAAATAAATTTAGAAACACGGATTCTGCGTTGCCTATGAATATACTGTGTAGCATAGTGACTGTCGTACTGTAAACACGCTGCCATGATAATGCCTTGAGTCAAAAACAAAATTGCGATTTAAGTTACTTAACTAGATCTAATCCACGGCACATGTGATCGTAATCCAAGATGGCGCTGGAATGTTTATTACTAGTCCGGATTACTATGCATTATAGATATCTTGAACGGACGTAATATTGAAAATGTCGTCTTGAAAATCCCCTAAATCACTATCAAACGTAAAAATATTTAAATAGCATTTAAATAAAAAGACAATGTGTTTGTTTTCGGTACCGGAAAGGGAGACAATATACATATTTTCACTCGCGCAAGCGCTCGTGAAAATATTAATTGTCTCCCTTTCGGGTGACGATATCACGCGTTATCACACCGAAATAAAACAAATATCCTCTATATATTAGACTTTAGATGTCAAATTATGGATCATCTGGTTCAAATGTGATTCAGTTAACACACAAATTATTGGAATCCGGTGCAATATATACAAATAAAAAAACATTATAAATTTAATAAATGATATATTTTTCAATAGAAAATGAGATCTGAATAAAAATAAAATCATATAATTGTATTAATTTAATTAATATTGATGTTCATATATTTAACAAATAAAGGAATTCCACATACAAACACCATTGTCAAACAAACCTGTATGCAATGCGGTGCAAATCAAGCCAGTCTTCTCTTGAATTCAACTCATTACATGGAGTTTATGGTTTATGGTGTGTCTTGCTTTTGTACAACACTATTCATGAGCCAACATTCTCTATTCTGGTACCGAAATAGCTAGTAACGTTCAAAGGAATAAAATGTTGCACACAATATTGTCATCGATACAAGTCAACGATAGCACTGTTTGTGATGGTGGATATTTTCATAAATAAAAACAACAAATTCCACAGTCCTTCATAAGGCTTCCACTTCAAGAGATTGTGTACCGTAGATACATCGTTAATAATAACACCAGTATAGGGAACGTATCAACACGCTCACTTTGATCAGTAAATACGTTCACAAGCCTTTTTGGTGGTTCACTGTTTGTGTTTAGAAAATATATTTCAGTGATTATAATCTGACAGAGTAAACGATCATGGGCGCCGCCATTTTGATAATCACGAAGCCAAAGCGCAATATTTTTTATGTATGCTTAACAAATGAAATATACATTAATTCTGTCGAATAATTGAAGTTGCTAACCAAAAAGTAAATGTTTCGTTTTAGTTTATGGTTTATTTACAAAATACACGATGTTTATTTATGTAACTTTTAGCGATTATCGTCGTCCGACGGTTATCCGAAATATACCGGAAGACACTGTACGTTACGAACTGAGTCGATGTTACCCGATTTCATTAGTGTGCGACTACCTTAAGCATTTTAAATTCCCAGTAACCGATTAAAAAGTCAATAAAAGAGATATCACGCTGCAGTTCTTCTAAGAACAACACAATACTTGTTATTCGAATGGGCAGTAACCGAATTCAACGTTAATAAATAAGCTATCATTCTGCAATTCTTCTAAGAATAAGTGTGACTTAACAATACAGAACGCGCTCTGCGCACGCCGTCTTCTCCAGCCTGCATGATGTCAAATATTATCTGGGATATCTGAGAGGAGAGGCATCGGATTCTTCGGTTTGTTCATGTCGCACGCGGAACCCTGAAACTTATACCTGTTTTAATGGGCAAAATATGAAACAACTTGAGGCGTAGTCACTGAACAGTTGAGCGTTTTAAACCATTTACAATGTAGTAAATCATGTAGGTGCTTAACGTGTCAGACTTATTGTATTTAACTGTCGCTATATTTTGTCCACGTGGTGGCTCAAGTCACAGTTGCACAGCGGTTCAAATGGGAATTCAATGTTAACAATGATGAACGCTCAAACCCATGTAATGTGATGCATCTTGCTCCGGGGCCTTCTGATGGCATTGTAAACTATGGAAACTGTGAAATCGATCCTCCGACTGTCATCTTAAGCAAAATTAAAACAAAGACTTTTTTTTTATTTTACACTAACATGCTTTCAACACGAACTCATTAGGTAATAAATAAAAAAGAATTAAGTTATAATCAACTACAAGAATTAATTACATTATTAATCATGTTCACATGTGTTATTTATTTTAGATCGTAAACTCACCGCAGATCTCGATATATCAAATGTTATGACTGATTTGTTATCGATCAACCTTCCATATAACCTCCCCATATTGCCAATTGGTGTACAGTTCTCACTGAAAACCAGGCAACTGGAAGAATCGACAATCGTTTCCTGAATACATGAATTGGTTAATACAAGTTCAGTTTATGACACCACTATAAGCAATTTTTCCTGCTGCTAAGAAACATTTCAAACCGCACAGGATTCAATAGAGCCTCAGAAAAACAAACACCTGTTGTTATTTGAAAGAAATTACGTTGACGGAAACTATTTTATTAGTATGGGCAATTTAGACTCATAAATGGGAAGCGCTTATTTGCGCTTCGAATATACGACTAAACAACGCAATGGCCAAGAATGTATTTTTTTGTGGACAACTCTAAACTGAATATTAAGGCTGTATAATAATGAAGTTATGTGATAAGCCGTTATCGAACGATTATAAAGTCGTGTAAATGATTTCATATTATTAAATGGGAAACAATTGCCGGTACTTGCAATTAAAAAAAAACAACGTGAAATTCTCAAATTCTGGTAATAGAAACACAGAGAGATTGATTGACACTGACAATTAGATGGTATTTTACTGCCAACGTAACAAAGTCCTCAGAATCTAAGACTTAATTTGAAATGCAAAATCAATGACTTATAAATACAAAATACAACTTACACTCGGGAACCTTAATAACATAAAAGTTGTTTTCTTGTATACGTGTATATGAACTTTAAACGAATAAACATATAGATATTAGTTTGTAGTATTGTTATATAACCACGCATTTAATTTTAAGAAAATTATATCATGGCTTGTCTGTAAATCGGAGTAGCATTTTGTCCACTAGAACTTGAACATCTCCATTTAATCCAGTTAAATAAAACGTATGAGTAAAACAAGTAAAATGATGTAAAATGCTTAAAAAATGATATAAACGTAAAATTTTAATATTGTAAAATATATATTCGTGATCGGTTTGCAAATATGATATCTGATTTTGTATCCGACATAATAAAACAAACGGTATACTATTGTCCCGTTGGGTCCTCATTATGCTTCACATAAACGCCCACACATCCGAAGTGCTTCCAGTCGTTCTGCCCGCTGCAGCATCTGTGTCCTCCCAGGATCCCTTCAGCTGTTACCAGGAGATGTTGTATTTTATCGTTTTCTTCTTGCAAATGATATTTCTAATATATATGGTCACTATCAGGCGTAACAAGCTGATATTCTGATATCTTGGCTTCTAGTTACTTTCCTGTCTACGAACGCACCTGCAGCATCTGTATTCTCCAAAGATCCACTCAGCTGTTACCAGGAGCTGTTGCATTTTACCGTTAAACGATTTCCAATGGTCACTCGAGTTCAAACCCGTAAGATATCTTTTGTTTTCAATTTAACTTGATACTAGACGAACGCCACCAATATTGATAAACTTCGTTTTAAACAAAATGTGTCGTGAAGATCTAACGGATGTTCAGTGATGATATTTTATGAAAAAAATAGTTGCATCTTTTGTTAGCATTTTTATGGAATGGAATACAAAATGTTTTGTGTATAATATAATTAAAATACATTAAAAGACATAAGCATTCTTACGGAAGAAGCGAAATTGCAGTTCTTAAATAACTGATGGCTTTATCTTTGTTAAAGATAAATTACCGTTTGAGTCCGTTTTTCAAAGTAAAAACTCATTGATGTAAATTACATATTTACATAAATTAATAAACGCCAAATAAGACAATCTTATTTTCAGGCCTTTAGAAAAGCAATCAATTACTTTTACTCATTTTCTCTACATCAATGCACATTTAAATGGACTAGTTAACAGATTTTACGTATTTATGAAAAATGTAAAAAAAAAAAACTAATATAAAATAATGAAAAAAAGTTATTCAAATATTTGCTTTCGCCTGGACTCGAACCTACGCTCTTCGGGATCAAAAATGTGACGCGCTAACCTCTCGGCCATTCTGACTTACTAAAGTGGAGTGTAGTTTTAACGCTATGTAGGTGAACATGTGTTTTCCAAAATACTGATGAAAAGCTTTACAAATGCTTTATTATGTTATCCATTTGAATTGATGATTATCCATAAACGACACTATATTTCTTATATAAGTTTTGACAGAAATGTTATTTTGCTTGTTTATATATAATGTATTTTTCTTTTGGGGATCTATGACAAATATTTCGATAAAAGTCAATTTGCCAATCTGTGAACAGGACCCTTTTATTGTACTCGAATTCGTAAATGTACATGACCTTGTATAAAGGACATATGTTGTCGCTCAGTGACAAAGATCGTTTACAATAACGCTATGATCTGAATATGTTGATTATGAAATTTAAAAAAAAAGTCAATCTTGACAATATGAGTGTTACATGTACTTTACGTAATTGTAATTAGACACATCAAGTTATATGACACCAACAACGTTTCCTCACTGACAATACTTAAGCGTACCACGAGGCCACAGAGCAGCGTAAAAACAGCTCAGTATTAGATGTCCTTCAATACGGTGTTAATAAGCAATTTCGTAGTATGCGTAGGAGGACATTGTTTAAAGACTCTTTTTGTTTTCTGATCAGTTCTTTCAATTCTTTTTAGAGTCAGATGTTTGCGTGGAGTCAAGCCTGGGTTTCGTTCAAATTGAGCTGCAGCAAAAATAATAGATATCATTAACGTGTGTATTTGATGGTTGGAAATTGAAGCGTCGTGGCACAGAATATGAAAATTGTGTTGTTTTAAATGAAAGCGTATCACTAACAACCGACTTGGTAGCAGAAACACTCATGCATTGTTATATACACGTATGGACATTGGACGTATCCATACGTGTATGTAACAATGCATGAGTGTTTCTGTATTTCGTCCGTCCTAAACAAAATATATTGGAACTAATGTGACTTGAATGCATAAAGACCAATTATGCATTGGATGAAATTATAAAGCGTTTGTATCAAATTTTGGGGAATATTTTATAACACGAGTATCACTAGCATAATATTAAAATACACGTTAATGAAGTTGAGTACATCTAGCCTAGTGGTTGGCGTGACACATACTGTTTGTGAAGGTAGCAGGTTCGAGCCACCACCGAGGTATCTATTGTCTGCCTGTTTTGATGTATGTCTTTAAATGATTTAAACTTGGGTGCTATTTGCAGGTTAGAAAAGTCATAAATATTTTCAAAACCTCACTAAACACTAAACACAGTGTTTAGTAGCTACTCTCACAATCCGTAAGATCGGTATGAAATGGTCTATTCTAGCGTATTCAACCCACTTCAGAGAGAGGGTGCATCATTCTAAAAATAACTCGCAGTATAGCTGTGCTAATATACATTCATCAAATAGCGTCCTAAGAACCATAAACCCGATAATTTCAATAAATGGGGAATTTATATTTATAAACTTACTATGCAAGTTAATTCATATTTGAAGTGCGGTTGCGTTTTATTAAGAGTTATTTATAATTGCATCTTTCTATCAACTTCTCCAGTAGATGTTATTCAATCTCTAAAAATATTTAACATTTTTCTATAAATAAAATTTGGTGAAAGAAGTCTCCTAATACGTCGAAATGTTGTTTAATTTACCCTATTTGCATAACTGATGATACCAAAGTAATAATTTTCATTAATTCCCGCAATTATTTTCTGACAATGCTAATTTGTTAAATGAGCCTGACAAATTCATTTAAATATTATAGTAACGTAAATTACTAGCATTTAGGTTATTCATTTATCACCGGTGAAAACATGGAACGTATGATCGGTTTATTCACGGTACAAATATTAATAATGTTGGAATTTATCTCAAATTAATTGTGGGTCCGATAAGTTTTCTTATGGTGTCCGAAAAATCTACAGTTCGAGAAGTCTACTTAGTAGGGATCAAAAAGCTGGGGCCCGAGAAGTCAAGTAACCAATCATCTTGTCCATCTTGTAAGCTGGGGCCCGAGAAGTCAAGTAACCAATCATCTTGTCCCTCTTGTAAGCTGGGGCCCGAGAAGTCAAGTAACCAATCATCTTGTCCCTCTTGTAAGCTGGGGCCCGAGAAGTCAAGTAACCAATCATCTTGTCCCTCTTGTATTATGTTTCGGGTAAAAAATGACATGATTTGGATTTTAATATAACATACAGAAGTGGAAATGTCCTCGAAAACAGTGGCAAACAGTCAGAACGAATGTGAGTTTGTCCATTCTACTAGAAATGGATACAATTTCGTGTATACATAACTCAAATGTGTCAAACTCGCTATTTCCACAAATGAATAAATAGATATTGTATTCACTGCAGCTGTGCAACGACATAATTTAATACATGACACGTTTTACAAATAAAAAACGACACATTTCCGCGTTCGTCATGTTAAGCATCGCTTGAAAAGCTGGTAAATGCCCCATTAAACGTGTGTCTACTAGAAAACGTGTCTATCGTGATTTCTAACGAGCGGATGCTCACATTAAAGCAATTAATTAATAATCCGTTATGTTCGCTGAAATGTGGTCTGCACGCGACTATGCAGTTTTGAGCACGTGACGTGACATGAATTCTAATTACATTGCAATTCAAATAGAGGTAAACTATTACATTCTTTTCACACACCGACGCAACTTAATTCAATAGTTTTCATTATATTTTTAGCTTTACTACTTAAATAGTGCAGCGTTAATGTTGTGCTTTTTTAATGGTGTGCTTTTTCTTTTAAATCTATTTTTTATTATAAATAATAAAAAAATGCCGGAGAAAAATATTAGATTACTTCAGTTTTCTACACATTTCTGTTAAAGTGCTTTGCAAAACCACCAATACTATGAATTTCGTAGCCTTTATTGATAATCTTATTTGTATTCAACACTAACCTAGTACATGTATAAT
Source organism: Congeria kusceri (assembly GCA_027627225.1). NCBI lineage: Eukaryota > Metazoa > Mollusca > Bivalvia > Myida > Dreissenidae > Congeria > Congeria kusceri. The sequence goes on from CM051038.1 coordinate 39,744,569, forward strand.
CTGTATTAAAACATTTTCACCAATCACCATGTACTGTACTACGTAAGTGTGGTTTTCACCAATCACCATGTACTGTACTACGTAAGTGTGGTTTTCACCAACACCATGTACTGTACTACGTAAGTGTGGTTTTCACCAATCACCATGTACTGTACTACGTAAGTGTGGTTTTCACCAACACCATGTACTGTACTACGTAAGTGTGGTTTTCACCAACACCATGTACTGTACTACGTAAGTGTGGTTTTCACCAATCACCATGTACTGTACTACGTAAGTGTGGTTTTCACCAATCACCATGTACTGTACTACGTAAGTGTGGTTTTCACCAATCACCATGTACTGTACTAAGTAAGTGTGGTTTTCACCAATCACCATGTACTGTACTAAGTAAGTGTGGTTTTCATGTGCACATGTAGAATGAAAGAGGTACAAATGTGGCAATTACTAATCCTCAGATTATAACGTTCCTGGTACGACTGTTGAGTGTAATCCAACACTTGTCATATCATTCGGCACGCACAATATTTGGTATTTTAAGTGAGTAACAGCTTATAAAAAGTGAAACTGTCTTTAAACTGCTAACCTGTGAACCTGCAGAGTGCGATATAGTTATAATTGATATTGTGTGATGCAGTGTGAAACTTGAGTTTGACAACATTGATAAATTATATAACTTCCCACGTTCGTTTTTATTGAGCTCAGTCGATGTTGTACTGGGCAGGATTTGTTTTTGTGTCATTCAATCTTAACTTAAAATAACTTGATGTGAACTATGCTTGTATAATGTTTTATTACGCGTATACTATGCGCAAAATGTGGGAAGTGAATGATGAGCAATAGGGTGCCCATAACGTTTCTTCTATATTATATAGTAATTGCAGTAGATTGAATAGCAATATTGTGATCATAACGTGCCTTCTATGTTCTATAGTATTTGCAGTAGCATAAATGACAATATTGTGCTCGTAACGTGCCTTCTATGTTCTATAGTAATCGCAGTAGCATAAATGACAATATTGTGCTCGTAACGTGCCTTCTATGTTCTATAGTAATCGCAGTAGCATGAATGGCAATAAGGTGCACATAAGGTGCCTTCTATGTTCTATTCTGATTAAAATAGAATGATGCGCATATTGTGTGCATATTGTACTCATTATGCGTCTTCCCCGTCCTATTGTAATTGCTACGGAAGGATAGGTAAGAAGACCCCTCGGTGGTTTAGTGCGTTCAAACATTTACTTAATTTCGTAGCCACTTTCAATTGGATATGGCATCGCTGGATACAAAATGAAAAACAATAAATTAAACGCTGTATATATTCTTTCAAGTTTCTACACAACATACGTATTTTCAACTATGTGGGTTACAATGACATTGAAGCAGTGATCACGAAGGGGAATTTTTACAGATGTTTGCAAGTTGATAAAATACAATACACACGAATTTATGACAACCACACATCGTCATAATGAAACGGTGTTCCATCTATTTAGTAAGCCTATAAGACGGACAAGTGGTTAAATGTCTAACCCCTTTTTCAAATATAAAAAGCAACATTATTTTAAGATAAACTAAATGCCTCATATTTGTGTGTATTATAAAGGCACAATTATTAATGTCATTCGAAAACTTTGGTTTTCAATGACCGTTTCCTCCGCTGAAAAAGTTGTGTTTCTGCCGTTGTTGGTTTGCCTTTTTGTTTGATTTAAATGAAATTTTCTGAGAAGGTTGGAAATGGGTCGATGAAATAAATACGGAATATTACGTTAGTCAATTGTCCCTAAAGTATGTATTAGTCGAGTGTCGTGTGTGATGACGTATCACACGAGAGGCGGAGCCTTGAGTGTGATACGGAATAACGCAAGCCACGAGACTAATACATACTCTTGGAACAACTGACTAGCGTAATATTCCTTTTATTATATACCACGATAAACTTCAAATGTGCATTTACCTTTTTTTATTTTTTAAAAACTACAATAATGACTAATCGTTGTAGGTATCGATTATATTTGTTTACATAACTCTATGATGACGCAATTAAAAAAGTAGTCCAGCTAGTATGGTAATACGGGATTGGAAAAATGGCGGCGAGTAGCATAATACAGGATTTTGTTTCTGTCGACATATATTGCACCGATTGATAAAGCAAGTATTTTGTTAAGATTTTAAATAGGTATATAATACATATTAATATTCGAATGTCATTGTGATCCGAATCACCCTCTTGATCTCGGAATGTTTAAGGATTCTATATAATTGGTACACAGTATACCGCACAACGTATAGGACGAATGAGCTGCCTTGGCAAAAGGTATGCGCTATCCGACTGCTTTCTAGTGTACAGTGTGATCACGGCGAACGCAGAATACCAAACGATACTGAATAGAAATGGGAAATGTAATGGCAGTTACAACCACTTTATTGTTAAACTAGAGAAACTTTGCTGTTTGCTAAATCGAGGTGCATAACATGTTAAAAGTGTTGTAATTATTAATGACATGATGTCACATGTAAATTCAGGATAAGCCATTTTCATTTTAATATGTGTCAATAATTATAAGAATACTATCCAATATCCAACTTGCATCATTTACAAAAACACACAACGTATGTGCCTTTTTAAGACGTTACTCAATACATATTGTTACAATTATAAGCATACATTTGTAGTTAAAATCTGTTAATTTAGGAATGAAGAAATTTTGGTAGACAAAATGGTATAGATATAGTATATTAACAAGTCTTACTTTAATTAATAAAAGTGTTATTATAATTAACAAAAGGGCATATACGTAAACAGGAATAATGATAAATCAACCTGTTGTTAAGTTGTTGTTGTTGGTTTTATTTTGTAGAACACGGTTTATACCAAAATGTTGTTATTAAAGTTGATAATACAAATATGTACATGTAAAGTATATACTAGACACTTCATTATCTTGATAACTCCCTTTTACTAACATGTTTAAATATCTCAATTATTATAGTGAGCAAACAATTATATTGGTAGCAGGTTGTTGGCAAGATTGTTCTTCTATTTATTATGCTGTAGCTATCACAACGTGTTGCATTTTACATCATTCATAGTGGTTGTTATATACAGACGTATTACACACAAATATGTCGGGATTTAATATGACTTAATGTAAAATAGTTTGGATGGCAGGTATTGATAAGCTCCTTAGTGAAAACATAAGTAAATCCCTTTAATATGTGGCTGTTTCCGTTATAGGCTTATCTGCAATAAAAACCTTTATCATATGCTTTTCAGTTAAATATCGAATTTTACTGGTGAAATAAAATTGTATATTTTCACTGTTGGAGCAGTGAAAATATAAGATTTTATATTTTCTCTACAGTGAAAATATAACATAAAACGGACTATTTTTCCATAAATAGCATCGATTTATAATGTAGCGACAACGACTCACAAAATATGGCACTTTTATCCCAATATACGTTAGAGTAACAGTTTTTTAATCATTTATGACGTCATTTTTATGACGTCAGAATACACGAACTTGTGACGTTTAAGCTTATCTCGCGCACTGTTATTTATTTATTGTCCAAAAGCATAACATAAAAAGAAAATTTGCTGATTTCGGTGTAAAATCGTATTTTATTTCATTCGTGATCATAGAAAATAGATAGTTTAACTCGTGGCTGCGCCACTCGTATAAATATCATTTTCTATGAACACTCGTAAAATAAAATACCATCTTACACCGATATCAACAAATATCCTCTATATATTCTAGTGTGAACCATTTATACATATTCTACCTTGGTTTTACTAGAACTATACACTATTCACGGAGCCAACGATATCTGTATACGGTCCCAGCGGCATTGCATATTCGCTATACATTTCACCTGAACAATTGCTTATACAACACAGTATATAACACGTTAAAAAACAACAGGTACATAACAGAGAATGCGTCATCGTCGAGTGGTTGAAGTCTAAGATAAAATTCGTTTTCACAAGTGTTTGTTAAGATCGATGGATGTACATTAATTGCTTAACAATTTCTGGGGAAGTGTTTAACCTGGAAGAATGTATGTTGCACGAAAAAAAAGGAAGAATACTAGCGTACAAAACATATAAAAAGCCACTTTAATTTCTCCAAAAGGAAAAAAGAAACTGTGCTAAAACTAAAGTACAAAACATATGGTAGAAAGTCATTCATAAATCTTTGAAGGAAAGTAGCTTTCGGTACAACCGTTTTTCAACGTCAAAGAACATTCTTAGATGCATGAGGTTGTAACTGTATTTCGTTTCATTGATGACAAACGGAATGACCTGTCATTTGATAGATTGATTTTGAAACCAATTAAATGAAATAAAACGAACACCAAGTACCCAATCACAAATATGTAGTTCAATGACTGCTTATATATTCGGTTATATTTTGTATCGTGTTCGTGTATGTAATGTATTTAACATTGATTCCGCAAGCGACATTTGGCGACAGATGCTATGGATTATGTTGTCGTTGTATTATTTACAGTGGTTTGTGTAGTAGGATGACGTATAACGGATACTTATACTGTCTTGATATATGAGCTAGCTTTTATTACGACGCGGTTTGATCCCCATTGTGGCTTGGGGATTTTTCCAGTTAGGCTACATTGGCGCCCAACGTAAATGACCCGCGGTGGTGTAGAAGAAGGAAATTCATGGAAAAATTGTACTTTCGGGCTACATGTCTGTTTATGAACAACCATGCGCTATGTGTATGATATAAACGAAATTTATTAAGCGTGTTGAAATTTTACTAATTTAACCCATCTTTCTTTCTTTTTCTTATTTTAGTTTTAAATGAAACACATACGTGTTTTGTAGCTTGATATACTAAATACAGACACTGTACGAACAGTTCGATATTTTTGTGCTCGTATACTTGTACATGTATCATTGTTTCAATATATTGTAATATAAAACAAGTATTTAAGAACGCCCGAGGAACAATTTATTAAGAAGGGAAGACATGTGTTTATAGTTTTGTAGTGTGCGTTATAACAATGGTAGGCTTTTGAAGTCTACACAAAACGGACTTCTGTAACTGTTACCATGTGTTATGCAACTGTAACCAGAATATGATATCCGACTGACGACATTTAGATAGCTCCGTGAAAAATGTTGAAGACTTTAGGATTTTTAAGACTCCAAACGTATCTACTACTTATTGGTTTACGTCATGTCAACAAATGTGTTGTATTGAGCGTAGGAACGGGGCAAAAAAAAACATTAAAGAATACGGCATATAGATAGTAAGGGTATTGTTATGAAGTTAAATTTTATTTACTATTGCGTGTATTGTGATTAAATCTGGGCAAAGTGTGAGGTTCGGCATGCCTTTAAACCGTTTTAAACCCCCAGTGCTTCGCATTGACCGTTCCAAGGCGGAGACCCCAGTTGTAATCATTATTATGTTATGTGTTGTGTTGTGCGTGTTGTCCTGCATTGTATAGGCAATTGGTCACTTGCCTCAAATAAAAGACCAGCGGATGTTTATAAGGGTTTCTCTCACGGTAATGTCTCTGGAGTTTAATAATTCTTATATTTGTAATGAAATTGTTCTGATTCAAATTAGCATACTGATGTATTTGTGTTTTCGTTCGTTCTTTGGTACGTTACGTTCTTTTCTTCCTTCCTTTATACCTTCCTCACTTCCCTTTTTCCTTCTTTTCTTTCTTTCTCCCTTCCTTTATTTTTGTCCGTTCTTCTATTACTTTCTTGCATACATTCCTTCTATCTATCATACCTGCTTCTCTACCATTCATCCTTCGTTGTTCCTTCCTTCCTTCATTCATTATAATGTTTTCATTTATTACATTTTTTTCAAAATCGCGTGCCATCTTGGCTCTACTAAACAGCGACTGCATGTTATTTGGCTAATATTTCGGTGTGAAACCAGTATGTAAATCGATTGTTAAATAGTTTCCACCCTAAACAACATCAAACACCCGATGCAGTTGGTGTTGTTTCTACTTTCATTTGACACCGCATTTGTTAGTAGTAGTAGTAGTAGTAGTAGTAGTAGTAGTAGTAGTAGTAGTAGTAGTAGTAGTAGTAGTAGTAGTAGTAGTAGTAGTAGTAGTAGTAGTAGTAGTAGTAGTAGTAGTAGTAGTAATAGTAGTAGTAGTAGCGGTAATAGAGTAGTAGTAGTAGTAGTAGAAGTCGAAGTAGTAGTAGTAGTAGTAGAAGTATTAGTGGTAGTAGTAGAAGTAGTAGAAGTAGTAGTAGTAGTAGTAGTAGTAGTAGTAGTAGTAGTAGTAGTAGAAGTAGTAGTAGTAGAAGTAGCAGTATCAGTACCAGAAGCTGTAGCAGTAGCAGTTGTAGTAGTAATAGTAGTAGTAGTAGTAGTAGTAGTAGTACTAGTAGTAGTAGTAGTAGTAGTCAATAAAATAATTGATTTTTTCAAATGATCTTTATTCAATAAAATTCAATTGATAATTGCTTTTTGAGAACGAACGACCACTGAGTGATATTGTCACCTTTTTGAATGAACTTTGTTTTGTTGCGGTTATTTTAAAAAGATATCGTATTTGAAAAGTTGACAAAACTGCGTATTAATTTCATAAAAATTACTTCCGGTTAGGCGCGCGCAGCTTTATTTGACGGAAATGCGCAAACAAATCTAGTAGTCATCATAACAATAATAATCAAGTATTGAACCGAATGCACGGGGTTTATTATTGAGGTGCATGCACATGTTCTCGCTTTGTTCTAACTGTTTAGAGTTCTGGCTGTTGATGGTTACGTTTACGTACATCTTATTGTATGGAGACGATTAACTAATTTTCGGAACTGCACAGACACGGTAATTTTCTTCGATTTTATTTGTCTTATAAGATATTACTTGAGTTTTGTGTAACACAGCACCAATGACAGCCCACATGACTAAGCGAATTCCAGTCAAACAACACTATTCAAACGTTGGGTACGGGCTATTGGTGAAAGATGCTGTCAAAAGGAAATTTTCAAGACTGACCCTTAAAATGGCTGGGCCTGAGAGAGTTTTGTAACAATTAATAATTAGCTTCAATAGCAGGATTATTCCGTTATTCATTAGTTCTTACAAAGTTAATTATGTAAAATAAGGGAAAATCCATAAAATATGTTTTCCAGGATCAAAGGAGATTATTGAAAGAGGTATTTGAATAACGGTAAACTGCAACACGTTTCAGCAACAGCTGAGCAGGGGTTGGGAAGATGGATTTAGGGGCTCCAGTTAATGTTGTATGAGGTCTACTGAGGAGCCGTCAACAAACCAATCGTAGTTAACATCATTAAATCGATTACCATAATTCATGCGTGCGTGTTTGTAATTTTCTTTTCGTGGTTTTCGTATTGTTGTAATTGTCGTTTCGTGGGGGGGGGTTTGTATTGCATACAGTGCTGCATTAGCAATGTCAAAACATTACGTTTGCTATCATTCTTTTATAACAATATAATATATTGTGATGGGAAGTTATTATTAAAAATTACAGACCTTATATAGTTTTCTGCGCTCTTAGAACCTTGGAAACTGACATTGTGACATATTCCACATTCATCGGCACCAAATGAAATATAACAATTTTGTTTAAACATAAGGATGTTTATTTGTCACTGAGCGATGAATAAAATTATTCAGTGAAAAAACTTAAGTATGAGTGAACTATAATATATTAATTTGGTCCATAATTCGTCACATCTTGCTTTCATTGAGCATTCATTGAAACCCAACAAATGGTCTAGCTTTTCTTCTAATAGGTTCATTAACATAAATATTGTGAATATTAAACGCCTTATTCTAGAAAAATGAATACAATGAAAACCTAGAAGAGTAATTGTCCAAAATGTCAAAATACACATTACTGACCATTTATATTGTGCATACAATTACATATGATAAGTTATTTTCTTCCGCAGTTAAACTGACAAATGTAAGATATTTTTCATAACAAATGGTTCCAATCAACAAAGTCTTATTATGTCATCCGATGAAATGACACTTTAAATGCCGATCTCGCCTCACGAATATATGCACTATTGTCATTTGTCCGGTATTCTTAAACAAACGAAACACATAAAATAGTATACACAACTTTATTTCAATCGTCTGGCGACATCTTAACATGCGATTTCAATGTAAACAACCATAATGTATTGATCAGTATTTCGTGCGTGTCATCAACTGGCTATCGTGAATCCGCTCAAATAGCATATAATTTAATTAAATTGATTTAAGATTCAAAAACAGTTATCGCGGTCCGAATATTAGTTGTATGTTTAATACGTCAGGATGACCAAAATGACATATCCGTTATTATCACCAAAGATCAATTCTTAGAAATTATATTAAAAATGTCATGTTTTTTAATAAATTACAGTGCTTTCAATAATCGCTGCTTTGTGTTTTTCTAGAACAAATTAACCATGTGTAACTCACATTGAAGTTACAAATTAACATACTATAAATCTGTAGCCTTATTGCTTATTACATTATTTATATTATTATGTTGACATCCGCAGTATTTCAGGAATAACATCCGTGTATATATATTGCAGAATTACCTGCCTCATTAATACTATGTTGATTTGTCTCGAAATGCAGTCCGCTCGATTTAACATCTTAAAAGCAATTCTATTGGCATTAAGAGGTATTGCGCAAACCCACATGACCTTTCCGTGCTTTTCAGAATAACCACAAACCTTTGTAAAACGCACCTTTTCACGTTAATTCTTTGCTATGCTAAGAATGTTTTTGTTTCTTACGTGCTGCGATATGGATAACACGATTTGCACGTGTACTAATTCTATGGTTGTATTTATCTGGATAGTCCAGCAATTGCTTTCATGTTATCCCCGACTATCGCCATGTTTAGTCCCACAGAGCGCTTTATGCGAAATATAATTACATTAAAGCAGCACGAAAATTACATATTTGTAGATTGCGTCGCGATGATAAATGGATATTTATGTTGGATTGAGTACATAGTTTGTCGAGTAGAAATAATTGTGTCATTGGGAATGCAGCCTTGGGCCGGTCGTCTATCACTATATATGACATGCATGTCACTCTGTAATCTTTCCATACAGTATATTGTTCGGAAGGCAGCTTTTGTCCAGTCTCCGGACGTACCCAAGCCCGATCAGGCGGCCTTTATTACAGATGCCCTGTATGATTGGCACATTACATAACTTTTGTGTTGTATCTTGTCAAGCAACATTCTGGTTCCAGATGCAAAAGTAACGGTTGTGTGGCTGGAAGTCTCTTTGTAGCTCATGTACAACGTCTTGCATCCCATGTGCCGGACCTGTCACTTACTGCTACATTATCATCATAAGCGGCTTATACAATTTTAGACTGCCGGTTATACTTTTCTTTGGCATTTATGATGCCTCCTTGCAGTATATGGATTATACTAACATTTTAAACTAAATAATAATGAGACTATTCTTACTGCAATACCAAATCCACGAACACGATGAAAGGGCAAAATACGAATAACAGAGCTCGTCTTTATCTTGCAATTACTATGGCACGTAGAAGGCACCTTATGCGTACATGATGGCTTATCATTGTATTGCAATTTCAATGAAACGTATGGAAAGAAGAAGACAGCTTGTGAGTACAATATTGCTCAGCATTGTATTGCAATAACTACAGAAGTGCACCTCATGCGTACATGATGGCTCATTATTGTATTGCAATTTCTATGGAACGAAGAAGAAATATTGTGGTAGTAGTATATAGCTCAGCATTGTATTGCATTCACTACAGATCTGCACTGTATGAGTTCAGCCTGGCTCATCCTTATGTAGCATTTATAATTCAACGTAGAAGGCAACATATGAGTGCATGATGAATCATCATTGTATAGCAATTTCTATGGAACGACGAAGAAACATTGTGAGTACAATATGGCTCAGAATTGTATTGCAATTAATTCAGAATGTCGAATGCATCTTATGAGTACAGCATGGTTCATCCTTAAATTGTAATTACAATGGAACGTACAAGGCAACTTATGAGTACATGATAGCTTATCATTTTCATTCTAATACAATAATTATGGAACGTGGAGGCCATCTTATAATGCTAGTTAATTGGACGTTTTAGGGGATTGGATAATTATTTACCATTTAAATAACACTAGGTCTAATTGACGAACATGGTTGCGTGCAATTCTCAAATATTTCTAATATATCTTGCCAATTTACATTAAGGTTCTCATAAAAATGGAAATTATTCGGCATGAGTTAATTATGGTTATTGATTACCGGTAAATATCGAACATCAACAAACGTAACAGTTGGTTAAATGCAAACGGTTCAATTACTGCACGTGTTTGGCGAATTTAACAAATAAGTACTTTGTTAAGCATTTTTAATTCCCAGTAACCGATTAAAAAGTCAATAAAAGAGATATCACGCTGCAGTTCTTCTAAGAACAACACAGCACTTGTCATTCGAACGGGCAGTAAACGAATTCAACGTTAATAAATAAGCTATCAAATTGCAATTCTTCTAAAAATCAGTGTGACGTAAGTATACAGAACGCGCTCTGCGCACGCCCACACCGTCTTCTCCGGGTTACGCATGTGCAAATAAATTCCTTCATTGTTACATATAAAATATTCAATGTTTGATCCCAATTTTCACCATGACCAAGCGACTTCCCAACATATCACCATACATTGTTGGAAAGATAAGGCCATAACCTTTTCAAAAAACAGCATGTCAAAAATTTCTACATGTTGTAACTCAAAATATTTACCTTAGAATAAACACACCGGTTTTGACGGGCATGGGGGCTGCCATTTTGTGCATCAATACATGGGCCAAAAGTTATGAAGGTGGGAACCATTTAAGATAAAGTAATCCCTAAAACTGTCTTTTTTTCTTATTTCTTACATATATACCTTTAAATTGATACCAAAACATATCATTTAAACTGTATTTTAAAAATCATATGCATTATACACTGAACCCTATGTGTTTATTATCTAACTGACAGCATGTAACCCTGAGGATGTGACTTCCGTTTTGGTGTAATTTGACCTTTAAGAGAACCCAACCCTTTCAAATTTGAATAAAAACCACATTTTTTATAAATCTGATCTATTTCGAGAAAGAACATGAAGTCCTATCACACTGGTATAAGGATTTATTGGAAAACAATAAAGTTCAAAATACCACATATAAAGGCGTTGTGAGACAAGAATTTTGACAGATAAAAATATACTTAGGTACATCTTGGAAAACATTATTTTAACTCAGAATAAAGCACAACTTTGAGTTTTGATAGGCATGGCAGATATAATATATAATATCAGAAGTGAAAACAATCTTCATTGGAATTCTAAATGTTATAGAACAGGTTTTTTAGCGGTTTCCAGCTAATTTTTTATTTTTTTTGGCATTTTTGGGGGGTAAAATCCATATAAAAGTAGCATTTCAGATGCCATTTGACCCCAGAGAAGGGTTTGTTTACATAACAATCAACAGAATTTACCTCCTGACACACAATAAACAAAAACATGACCCCTAAATGTCAATGCCAGGTACTAAATAACAGTCTTGTGTCACACCTGAACCTGTGGGTGAGGTGTGAAATCCTTCTAGACCAGTCTCCAGCAATCTTCAGTCTGTATCCAGTACTCTCTGCTGTGTGATCTGTGAAAATAAGAAGGTTTTATGTGCATGTTTACTTATTACTGTGATTACTAGTGTAAGTTAGATATAATAAGTGTACATATACAATAGTTTACCTAGTTCTTTATTGCGATAAGGCTAGTCGCTATGCGGGCTACAAAGCGTCGAGCTCACTTGCGAAACGTTTGGTTCAAAAAGGGGCCTGGGAGTCCCAACAAGGGTAAAACTCTTTCTTTTCCTACTGTTGTTGATAAGAAGTATGTGAGGTTGGAAAAGAAATCATTTGATAGTAGAATACATGACAATAACAATGTACTAACCTTCAAAGATACCGATGGTACGGACACGACTGTGTCAGCGTTACGACCCCGTCCCAATGCCTCCAATGTAGTTGATGAGTACAGTAGTTTTGATGACTCGTCACTTCATCCAGACTTGTATACCAATAAGTTGATGGTTCAGGCTGAGGTCCAGGTTCGTTTGCATTTAAAGAACATACTCAAATTAAACCAAACTATGATGGTGATTTAAATTTTGATGCCGCTAACTCCAGTAAGTGGGGTCTAGGTTGGCGTGAGCGGCTAAAGTGTACAAAGTGTTCATACATTAGCAAGTATCGCAATCTTTACGAGGAGGTTGATAGTAAAAAAGGTCGTGGTAGGCGTGCCGCAAAGATAAACATAGGCCTGTGCACTACACCAATCAGCAATACCGTTTTGCGCAGAATTCTGAACAACGCTAGTATAATAGCCCCCACCCAGTCCTTCATGCAAAGGTTAAGTAACAAAGTTAATGAAAAGGTAGAAAGTGTCAATGTTCAGGACATGCATGAGCAAAGAGTGTCCCTTGTGAAAGAAAATGCCCTAATAGGTCAAACAAATGCCAAAACTGTAAATGTGGAGGGCGACTCGTGCTACAATAACCCCATGTTCAATTCCGACTCGACCCCATTTCAGGCAGGGTCTATCGCGATAACCACGTTTTGTGAAAATAACACTAAAGACAAGAAAATAGTAGGGGTACATATTGCCAATAAACTGTGTATGATTGGAGCTCGCTTGCGAAATAAGTCGAACAATGTTGTTTGTCCAAACCATAGGGGCCATTGCTCCGCAAATGTATCCGAATCAGATCCAATAGGTAACGAAGGTAAATGGTCTGAAATAGTGTCCCGCAACATATCAAATGATGTTCAAATAGCTGGTTATACTGGTGATGGTGACTCTAGGAGTCATGCTGGTGTGAGCAAAGGGAAAATAAAACAATGTATGCCCAAGGTAGCCGATGCAATTGTTTCTTGCTTTGGTGGGTATTGCGGAGAGCCCTGCAAAGCATCTAGTTTAGTTTGTTGTGGTAACTACCGACAGGCTAAACACTTCATGCCAATGAATGCTAAACTAAGAATGACAGAGGGTGATAAGGCATTACATTTAAAATGCATGGCCATTATGCTGTCTCTCTCAGCACTTGATCAAACCAAATTTTTAATCACTACACAAACGTGTGAGGCCGTGAATCGATCTTACTAGACAGTTAACACAAAAATGATAACTAACCCTAGGAACTTTGCCGGTAAGATTCACGGCCAGGTTCATAAACTAAACAATGATTACGCAGTGTCGGTGTTGATTAAAACCAAGTCTCTAGGGGCCACCCTTACAAAAGGTTCCACGGTCATACGTCAAATACGGAAGACCGATCAAAGAACCCAAAGGCCGAATAAATGGGTAATTGAAAAACGCAAAACTACTAGGTGCGCGACACGCCAGAGACGGTATAAATTACATGAAAATTTGCATTATAGTAAGGGTCTCACTGACATGGTACACATCTTCAGACGTTCTAGACATTTACGAGACCACAGTTATGTATAAATATAGAATACTGGATTAGTGTTGAATAACGATAAGTTTATTTAGCGAGGCTTTTTGGACCACGAGCCTTGTACTTGTATATATGTATAGATTTGCCTTCATTTGCTGTGTTTTATGCATTCTTTCAGCTAAATGCCTGATTTTAGTACAATTACAAAATAAAATATGAACTAAGTAGGATCTGTTAACTTCGCAAATTAGGAAAATTGCTATGATTAAAGAAGGCAGGTCGGATGGTCATCATGGCCAATGCATCGGCCAGTGCGGACACAAACTTTGCGGGCATTATTAACTGTTACAGGTTCTAAAACTAAATGATAGGGATTGCAACACAAAGTATTATGACATAAATAAGATAATTGTTGAGACTCGTGCAAATAATTGTCAAAATGAAACTGAAAAACAACACAGTGAACATAATGGGTCTGAGATGGTGACTCTGGTGGATATTTTGCTTTAACTTTCCCATATCTACCCCGCTCATGTCCACTAGAGCAACCATCCCATAAAATACAGCCTTTAATGAGGTCAAGTTGGCATCTGGCAGTGATTCTCTCCATTACAGTGCGTTTGTAGGCATAAATTTTCGAAAATTTTGCAGACGACAAATCTTACCGGAAGTTCTTAAAGGTTACGCATGCGCAAATAAATTCCTTCATTGTTACATATAAAATATTCAATGTTTGATCTCAATTTTCACCGTGACCAAGCGATTTCCCAATATATCACCATACATTGTTGGAAAGATAAGGCCATAACCTTTTGAAAAAACAGCTTGTCAAAAATTTCTATACGTTGTAACTCAAAATATTTACCTTAGAATAAACACACCGGTTTTGACAGGCATGGGGGCTGCCATTGTGTGCATGAATACATGGGCCAACAGTTATGAAGCTGGGAACCATTTAAGATAAAGTAATCCCTAAAACTATCTTTTTTTTTCTTATTTCTTACATATATACCTTTAAATTGATACCCAAACATATCATTTAAACTATATTTTAAAAATCATATGCATTATACACGGAACCCTATGTGTTTATTATCTAACTGACAGCATGTAACCCTGCGGATGTGACTTCCGTTTTGGTGTAATTTGACCTCCAGCCTGCATGATTTCAAATATTATCTGGGATATCTGAGAGGAGAGGCATCAGATTCTTCGGTGTGTTCATGTCGCTCGCGGAACCTTCACTCTGGGTACACAGGCGATTCTAAAAATAAATTGCCTCTGGTACATCATGCGACATTTTGGACTACTTTCAGTCACATGATCATCCAAAATGGCTGCGCCCATAAGCTACAGTATTGAAATTCCGACTTAAATTAGTTTTTCTAGTTAACAAGAATTATGCCAACTATTCATAGCTTATGTAATAATATTAATGCTGCTAAAACACTATAAACAGATTAACTTCTGGTAAATTACTAATAAGAAACCATGTACATTTGATAAATGTTAATGAAAACAATGAAACAAATGATATAAAAATATAATAATAATAATAATAACAGAAATACCATTGAATAGCATACATTTAATTATTGTATACAAATTAACAAACTGGATATACTGAAGAATATCATAAAACTTTATGATAATAACATTAACAACATAAAACATTTAATTATTGTATACACTTTAACGAACTGGATATACTGAAGAATATCATAATAGTTTATGATGATAACATTAAAAACATAAAATTTATGAAGTACATTAAATTATAAAAAAAATAATAATTAAACTATGTTATTTTACCTGACAAATAAGGCCTTTTCCTTAGAAGACAGTAGTGAAACGCAGTGGCAGGCTGTATTGTGCAGATATTTTCCTTATCTTTATTTTATTCTTCCCCAAAACCTAGTTTTATCAGTACAATTTAACTTAAAATTTAACGCAGTTAAAATCTGCTTCACTAGTTAGTCTAGTTTCGCACTCCAGGTACACAGGCGATTCTAAAAATAAATCGCCTCTGGTACATCATGCGACATTTTGAACTACTTTCAAAATTGCTGCGCCCATAAGCTACAGTATTGAAATTCCGATCAACAAATGCACACGAAAATGTTAAAACATTTATTGGGAATTATTATAAATAACGTGATCGGAGTTAATAATTACCCAAATAACAGTACGGTAAATAATATGTGATGCCATTCGGCTATGGAATAATGGCTCAATTTGAAGCCAACTGGAGTTTGGAAATATGCTGAGTTATCTTCAGCATCATTTTTGTGGAACACTGAAACATCCATACTAGCGTTTCATAGTTATGGTGCTTTTGACATAATTCACTCAACACCTTGATCGTAATGTAACTAGTCCACAGGTAAAGATGTTTCCAGTTTATGCAGAAGGTGTAACTGTTATTTTGCTTTCTTAATTTTTCTTAAATGTAGGCTACACTACCAAATTTTGCTTTTGTCAAATATACTGATTGATGAATCTGTAATATTAAAGTTGTATCCATACCTATTTATCAACTGTCCTCCACATTTTAAATGTCAAATAAACCTGCCACTTCGGCATGAAATTGTGTATTGAAAATTAGCTCAAATGACTTAAATTTTTGGATTTGCTTAATGATATTAACAACACGCTCCTGAAAATATTAATCAAATGTATTATAAGAAAGCCACTTACTTTAGTACTATTATGGACACCCAGTCTGGATAGGGATTTCAATTGATGCCGAATCCTGCTTTTTGATGCAAGCAAATTGCAATTTTCTCATTTCTGACTCAAGCAAATAATGTGCCTTGCATCATTTTGATCCACTTGTTTTCAATAAGCCAACTTCAAAAGCACTGAAAATAATTTTTTTATAATACTCATATTTTTGTTTAAACTGAAAACAAATTCACAAAACAACTATGTGACGCAAGAAAATACTTAAAAAATATCTACCATAAGATCAATAAAATCATTTATCCCCACTGACCATTTATTCAGCTGACAGTAATTATGTATATCCAGTTTGGGAATTAATTTAAACAACGAACCACAAAACAAAATAATCACAGTACTTAATTTTGTTTATAAGCACTGCACATATAAATGCATACAAAAATATAGTTAAATAAACTAGATGAGTACAGATTATTATATTTCATATTTTGTGTAAATGTCACTTTCATGTTTGATTTCAGGAGAAAATTGACATCAAATGGTTATAATTTGTTAAAAACAATTACAACATATAAGGTGATTTACTTTATCACCATTTCATTACACTATATAGATTCATAGTGCTTCCTTCAAAGTTCATCATAGAAGATACATCACTAAATACAGTATATTTTGGTAATCTTGTTAATAAAGGCATACTAGTATTTCATATGTTTCTACTGGCTAGATATAACTGAGTACTTTCATATTGAGGAAATGTCCTGTCTGGGTTGTTTACTTGCTTGTAGAAATAATGCTAGGTTTCTGATTTCATTAATTCCAAAATGTAGCTACTGGATGTGTCCATACATTTTAACATTGTCATATTCTCACAGTTCAATATATGCATTTCTTTCACATCACTTCTCAAGTTTGTAAGTTATTATGTGTTATGAAAATATTCTAATTTTCCTCTATCACATTTGTTATAATGACGGTTACATTAACATTATATATTAATATATATTAAATAAATATTTTTAATATTATAATATACATTTTATTTGGGAAATATATCGAAGCATTATTCAAAGCTATATAAATGTATAACCAGTTATAAAATATATAATGTTTCAAATACATCATTAAGGTATTGCAAGTCCAGGACACAGAAGCTGAAAACAGCTTAAAATTGTCACAGTACATGATGGTAAAATGAACTTATGTTCCTTTCATTTGAATTTTCAATTAACACTTTATCATAGTATCATAGTCATATTTATATAAAACTGGCAGTCTTTCGTTATATCCTTGGATAATATTTGGTTGGTCTGCCAGATTATTGACACTCTAGTCGAGTTTCTAAATGAAAGTTCTCATTGAGCTCTTGAAGGGGTACCATGGCAGTCACAGCCAGGTTTGGTATTCTTCGGGGGATGACCATGTTAATCACAGACTTGCAAAATTTAGTTCACCTGTAAAAAAGAGAACTGTGACTAAATTTTAAGGAACATTTTGTAATGAAGCATGTGATGTTAAGGTAAACGTAAACAAAAAGTATAATGCTATTTCGACTTAAATTATGTAATAATATTAATGCTGCAAAAACACTATAAACAGATTAACTTATGGTAAATTACTAATACGAAACCATGGACAAAGAGATAAATGTTAATGAATACAATGAAACAAATGATATAAAAAATATAATAATAATAATAATAATAACAACAACAACAGAAATACTATTGAATACTTTATGATAATAACATTAACAACATAAAACATTTAGTTATTGTTTACAAATTAACGAACTGTATATACTGAAGAATATCATAATACTTTATGATAATAACATGAACAACATAAAATTTATGAAGTATATTAAATTATAAAAAATAATAAATCAATTAAAACATGTTATTTTACCTGACAAATAAGGCCTTTTCCTAAGCAGATATTTTCATTATCTTTATTTGATTCTTCCCAAAAACGTTGTTTTATCAGTACAATTTAACTTAAAATTTAACTCAGCTAAAATCTGTTTCACTAGTAAGTCTAGTTTCGCTTTCAGCTTGGACAGTTTGTAAACACTAGAATCCTTTTCGATATCGGATTAAAATTTCTTGCAATTATGTTTGCAAAGTAAGCCTTTTGAATAATATGTCAAGATGCCTATAAAATATACATCTACTTTTCTTCTTTTATCATCGTTTCGACGTAGAATGTGGTGCTATTTTAACGCGCGTCGTTTATAGCCTTATTACACAGGCGGATCACACGTTGGGTGCATCAAGCCAAGATGGTTCCTCGATAGACACGAGATCTATCTTACGGAGCATTCCGTAGATAGTCGATGTATCACGATTGACGTAACCCTGAAACTTACACCTGTTGTTATGGGCAAAATATGAAGCAACTTGAGGCGTAGTCACTGAACAGTTGAGCGTTTTATAATGAAGTATGTGTGATAAGCCGTTATCGAACGATTATAAAGACGTGTTTATGATTTCATATTTTTAAAAGGGAAACAATTGCCGGTACTTGCAAATAAGAAAAAAATTGTTCATTTTTCGTGAAATGCTCAAATTCTGGTGCTACAAACACCGAGAGATTAATTGAAACTGACAATTATATGGTATTTTACTGCCAACGTAACAAAGTCCTCAGAATCTAAGACTTCAATTGAAAGGCAAAAACAATGACTTATAAATACAAAATACAACTTACACTCGGGAACCTTAATAAAATAATTCAAAAGTTGTTTTCTTATATACGTGTATATGAACTTTAAACGAATAAACATATAGATATTATTTTGTAGTAAATAATTATTATATTGCCACGCGTTTACTTTTAAGAAAATTATATCATGCCTTTCTGTAAATCGGAGTAACATTTTGTCCACTAGAACTGGAACATCTCCATTTAATCCAGTTAAATAAAACGTATGAGTAAAATAAGTAAAATTAACTGATGTAAAATGTTTAAATAATGATATAAACGTAAAATTTTAATATTGTAAACTATGTATTCGTGGTCGTTTTGCAAATATGATATTTGATTTGGTATCCGACATAATAAAACAAGCGGTATGCTATTGTCCTGTTGGGTTATCATTATGCTTCAGGTAAACACCCACACATCCGAAGTGCTTCCAGTCGTTCTGTCCGCTGCAGCATCTGTGTCCTCCCAGGATCCCTTCAGCTGTTACCAGGAGCTGTTGCATTTTATCGTTTTGTTTTGGCAAAGGATATTTCTAATATATATGGTCACTATCAGGCGTAATAAGCTGGTATTCTGATATCTTGGCTTCTAGTTACTTTCCTTTCTACGAACGCACCGCTGCAGCATCTGTATGCTCCAAGGATCCACTCAGCTGTTTTCAGGAGCTATTGCATTTTACCGTTAAAGGATTTCCAATGGTCACTCGAGCTCAAACCCGTAAGATATCATTTGTTTTCAATTTAACTTGATACTAGACGAACGCCACCAATATTGATAAACTTCGTTTTAAACAAAATGTGTCGTGAAGATCTAACGGATGATAAGTGATGATATTTTATGGACAAAAAAGTTGCATCTTGTTAGCTGTTTTATGGAATGGAATATAAAATGTTTTGTGAATAGTATAATTAAAAGACATTAAAAGACATAAGCATTTTTGGAAGAATCGAAATTGCAGTCCTTAAATAGCTGATGGCTTTATCTTTCTTAAAGATAAATAACCGTTTTTTTTTTCAAAGTATAAACTCATTGACGTAAATAATATATATATATGAATTAATAAACGCCAAATAAGAAAATCTTATTTTCAGGCCTTTAGAAAGGCAAACAATTAATTTTACCCATTTTCTGTAAATAAATGCACATTTAAAGGGACTTGTTCACAGATTTTACGTATTAATGAAAAATGTCATTAAATGTCCTAACTGTAAAAGCTTAAGCATATGGACTAACAAAAAATTAATATTAAATAATGAAACAAAGTTTTGAAAATATCTCCTTACGCCTGGACTCGAGCCTACGCTCTTCGGGATCAAAAATGTGACGCCATAACCACTTGGCCATTCTGACTTACTAAAGTGGAATGTAGTTTTAACGCTATGTAGGTGAAACATGTGTTTTCCAAAATACCGATGAAAAGCTTTATAAATGCTTTATTATGTTATCCATTTCAATTGATTATTATCCATAAACGACACTTTATTTCTTATATATTTTTTGTCAGAAATGTTATTTTGCTTGTTTATATATAATGTATTTTTCTTTTGGGGATCTATGACAAATAGAAAAAATCATTTTGCCAATCTGTGAACAGGACCCTTTTATTGTACACAAATACGTACATGTACATGACCTTGTATAAAGGACATATGTTGTCGCTCTCTCACAAATATCGTTTACAATAACGCTATGATCTGAATATGTTGATTATGAAATTTAAAAAAGTCAATATGAGTGTTACATGAGTGTTACATGTACTTCACGTAATTGTAATTAGACACATCAAGTTATATGAAACCAACAACATTTCCTCTCTGACACAATACTTAAGCGTACCACGAGGCCACAGAACAGCGTAAAAACAGCTCAGTATTAGATGTCCTTCAATACGGTGTTAATATGCAATTTCGTAGTATGCTTAGGAGGACATTGTTTAGAGACACCTTTTGTGTTCTGATCAGTTCTTTCAATTCTTTTTAGAGCCAAATGTTTGCGTGGAGTCAAGCCCGGGTTTCGTTCAACTTCAGCTGCAGCAAAAATAATAGATATCATTAACGTGTGTATTTGTGCTTTTGATGGTTGGAAATTGATATTTTTAAGCAAGATGTTTAAATGAAATAAACACACTTAATGCAGATGAACGTATTCTTATATTCATATATAATATAACATAGATATCATTAACGTGTGTATATGTCCATTTGATGGTTGAAAATTGAAGCGTCTTGGCACATAATAAGAAAATTGTGTTGTTTCAAATAAAAGCGTAACACTAACAACCGACTAGGTTGCAGAAACACTCATGCATTGTTATTTATACACGTATGAATACGTCCACGTATTTTTTCCGCCTTTAACACAATATATTGGAACTAATTTGACTTGAATGAATAAAGATCAATTATAACGGATGAAAATATAAAGCGTTTGTATCAAATGTTCTGGAATATTTTAGAACACGAGTACCACTAGCATAATATTAAAATACACGCTAATGAAGTTGATTACATCTAGCCTAGAGGTTGGCGTGACAGAAAATTTTTGTGAAAGTAGCAGATTCGAGCCACCACCGAGGTATTTCTTGTCTGCCTTTTTTATGTATGTCTTTAAATGATACTTGGGTGCTATATGCAGGTTAGAAAAACAGTTTTCAAAAACTCCAATATACGCGATTTGATCCTTCCATTCCATTGAAACTTTTTAGTAGTCAATTAAACTTACCGGAATCTACATGTACATTACCTTTTCATGTATATTTCACACTAAACACAGTGTTTAGCAGCTACACTCACAATCCGTAAGATTGGTATGAAATGGTATATTCTAGCGTATTCAACACACTCCAAAGAAAGGATGCATCATTCTAAAAATAGCGCGCGGTATAGCTGTGCTAATATACATTCATCAAATAGCGTCCGAAGAATCGTAAACCCTATGCAAGTTATTTTATATTTAAATTGCGGTTGCGTTTTATTAAGAGTTATTTATAATTGCAACTTTCAATCAACTTCTCCAGTAGATGTAATTCAATCTTTTAAAATATTTAACATTTTTCTATAAATAACATTTGGTGAAAGAAGTCTTGTAATACGTCGAAATGTTGTTCAATTTACTTTTACTTCATTTGCGTAGCATGAATACACTATTTGCATAACTAATGATACCAAAGTACATTCGGTTGATATATAATAATTTTCATTAATTGCCGGTGTCCCAAAAATCTACAGTTCGAGAAATCTCCTTAGTGGGGACCAAAAAAGCTGGGGCCCGAGAAGTCACGTAACCAATCATCTTGTCCCTCTTGTATTATGTTTCGGGTAAAAAATGACGTCTCAATGTGAATTTCAACGCCGATTGTCTCTTTTAAAGACATTTCTTGTTTACATTGATACGAGCAACTCTGCAGTTTCTGAAGTTACACTTTTGTGAAGAATTATCAACATGATAAAATATAGTATATGAATCCATAATTACAGATGTCTCTATTTAATTGAATAAAAATACAATTGTACGTTCACTTTGGTTTTCATACAATGCAATGTCTACATTCTACACGTAGATTTTGATTTTAATATAAAATACAGAAGTGGAAATGTTCTCGAAAACAGTGGCAAACAGTCAGAGCGAATGTGAATTTGTCCATTCTACTAGAAATGGATACAATTTCGTGTATACATAACTCAAATGTGTCAAACTCGTTATTTCCACAAATGAATAAATATATATATTTTTCACTGCAACTGTGCAACGACACGTTTTACAAATAAAACTACGACACATGTCCACGTCCATCCTGTTATGTCGTCTGCATCGCTTGAAAAGCTGGTAAATGCTCCATTAAACGGGTCGCTACTAGAACGTGTCTATCATGAATCCTTACGAGCGGATGCTCACATTAAAGCAATTAATTAATAATACGATATGACCGCTGAGATGTGGACTGCACGCGACTATGCAGTTTTGAGCACGTGACGTGACATGAATTAAAATTACATTGCAATTCAAATAGAGGTAAACTTTTAGATTCTTTACACACACGGACGCAACTTAATTCAATAGTTTGCAATATATTTTTAACTTTACTGCTTATAAAGTGCAGCGTTAACGTTGTGCCTTTACTGCTTATATAGTGCAGCGTTAATGTTGTGCCTTTACTGCTTATATAGTGCAGCGTTAATGTTGTGCCTTTACTGCTTATATAGTGCAGCGTTGTGCCTTTACTGCTTATATAGTGCAGCGTTGTGCCTTTACTGCTTATATAGTGCAGCGTTAATGTTGTGCCTTTACTGCTTATATAGTGCAGCGTTGTGCCTTTACTGCTTATATAGTGCAGCGTTAATGTTGTGCCTTTACTGCTTATATAGTGCAGCGTTAATGTTGTGCCTTTACTGCTTATATAGTGCAGCGTTAACGTTGTGCCTTTACTGCTTATATAGTGCAGCGTTAATGTTGTGCCTTTACTGCTTATATAGTGCAGCGTTGTGCCTTTACTGCTTATATAGTGCAGCGTTAATGTTGTGCCTTTACTGCTTTTATAGTGCAGCATTGTGCCTTTACCGCTTATATAGTGCAGCGTTGTGCCTTTACTGCTTATATAGTGCAGCGTTAACGTTGTGCCTTTACTGCTTATATAGTGCAGCGTTTATGTTGTGCCTTTACTGCTTATATAGTGCAGCGTTAATGTTGTGCCTGTACTGCTTATATAGTGCAGCGTTGTGCCTTTACTGCTTATATAGTGCAGCGTTAATGTTGTGCCTTTACTGCTTATATTGTGCAGCGTTGTGCCTTTACTGCTTATATAGTGCACAGTTAATGTTGTGCCTTTTAATGTTCGCTTTCTCTAATGTATCTGTTCTTTATTAGAAATAAAAAAATAATGCCGGGGACAAATATAATATAATTTCAGTTCTCTAAACATTTCTGTTAAAATGCTTTGCAAAACCACCTATACTAAGAATTTCGTAGCCTTTATTGATAATCTTATTTGTATTCAACACTAACCTAGTACATGTATAATCTGTATTAAAACATTTTCACCAATCACCATGTACTGTACTACGTAAGTGTGGTTTTCACCGATCACCATGTACTGTACTACGTAAGTGTGGTTTTCACCGATCACCATGTACTGTACTACGTAAGTGTGGTTTTCACCAATCACCACGTACTGTACTACGTAAGTGTGGTTTTCACCAACACCATGTACTGTACTACGTAAGTGTGGTTTTCACCAATCACCATGTACTGTACTACGTAAGTGTGGTTTTCGTTTGCACAAGTATAAGAAAGTGGTGCAAATGTGGCACTTATATCTGATTACAACTTTCCTGGTACGACTGTTGAGTGTAATCCAACACTTGTCATGTCATCCGGCACGCACAACATTTGGTATTTTAGCGAGTAATAGCTTTTAAGTGAAACCGTATTAAAACTGCTGATATGTGAACCTGAAGTGTGCGATATAGTTATACTTGGTATTGTGATGATGCAGTGTAAAACTTGAGTCTGACACCATGGATAAATGATATAACTCCCGCGCTCGTTTTTGATTGAGTTGAGAGGATGTTGTACGGGGCAGAATTCGTTTTGTTATTCAATCTTGATTTTAAATAGCATGATGAGGCCAAGGCTTTATAATGCCTTATTTACGCGTATACCATGCGCAAATGGTGGGCAAATTAATGATGAGCAATATTGTGCTCAGATCACGATTCTAGTCAGCAAACAGCAGTTGGCCAGATTGTTCTTCTATTCCTTATTCAGTAGCTATCACAACGTGTTGCATTATACACGATTCAGTGTGGTTGTAATAAACAGACGTGTACCTAAATGTAAAATAGTTTGGAATTTTATGGCAATATTGAAATAGCTCCTTTGTGAAATCTTAAGTAAATTCTTTAAATATGTAGCTGTTTCCAATAAGCTGATATGCAATAAAAGCCTGTATTCTTGACTGAACCGTTTATCATTATTCTCCATTGTTTTTTACTTTTAACTATAACCTATTCACGAGTGATATCTGAATGCTTAAAATATACGGACACCAACTGTATTCGCAGTACAGAGATTCCTACTAAAACCACAGTATTCGCTTTCCATGTCACGTGACCATTGGTTATGCAAGCATACAGCACGGTAAAAAAACAAAAAAGGTACGTAACACAAACAAATTTACAAATGGGTCACCTCCGTGCGGTTGAAGTCTAAAATAATGGACGCTGCAACAAACTTGTGTTTGTGAAGATCGGTGATTGAAAATCAATCGTTTAACAAATAACTGGGAATGTGTTTAAACGTCAGTGGCAAAAAAATGGAATGTCTATCGTCCGAATAGGAAATGTAAGAATACTAGTGTACAAAACACGTGATATAAATATTGGTTTATTCAATATATATCAGACATCAATGAGTATACATGAAACAGTACATAAATATATATAAATGCATGCATAGTGGTGGTCGTATGTAAAACACTAATTCTCGACTATATTAAGTATAAATAAATTACAACACGTTGCGCATATAAATACAACTATTAACAATGCTATAATTTACAACAGCAAAATATCAATTTAAATCAGTATTTAGTAAATATAAAAAGCAACATGCGGAGCGAGAAGTCAAGTGTGAATTCATTCACGGTAATATTAATCGTAATAATATCAATATTGGTTTAATTGAATAAACGCTTTATGGACATACATAGATAAATTTTAATTAATTACATTTTCGGATTGCATTTATTCTATAAATTTTGGTGCATTTGGTCTTTTCCAGTGATACGTCTTAATATATAATTTTCTGATATCATTATACAGTAATATACAATATGTAGTTGAATGACTGCATATATATAGGGTGATATTTGGTATTGTGTTCGTGTCTGTAATGTATATAAACATTGATCCCGCAAGCGACATTTGGCGACAGCTGTTTTGGATTTTGTTGCCAGTGAATTATTTATGGTATTTGTACTTTCCAACTACATGTCTGTTTACGAACAACCATGACAATTTGTAGTTTATAAGTCATGAGCCACATGTGTATGATATAAGTAAACGAAACTTAGCGTATTTGTATATTTACTAATTTAACTCATCTAAACATGTTTTCCTTCATTCATTGTCATTTTTGCACATGCAACTTCAACATCTTGGTAGATGTATATATTAAACTACTTAATGCAAACGCAATAATATGCCTAACAGTCAACGTGTCGACTAATCCTGAACGGGCAGAAATAGCCGATGGAGCCTATACATTTGGGGTTTCGATTGTTAGTGCTTTGTAGCCTGCAAAGTAAAAAGTAGGTCAAGCGATTCAATCTCTTGAAATCGCCCTACTAAAGACCGTTGGATTCAGCCAACAGTCTAAATCGAATTGTGACAGAGTAGAACGACTATTGGTGACATAAGAAACTAAAAGCATGTGCATTATGAGTGCATTTTTGCAAACAAGGAAACATTTGTTTGACATAAGTTCAAATTTACCCATTTAAACATGACAATATGGCTTCTTATTCTATAGTATACGACATCATAATAAAATTAATCTGTAAGTGTCGAACATATATTTTTCAAGCTAAATATATCTAATGCAAACGGAATTATATACATGTCAGTTATAACAAGTCAATCTGCAACAGGCAATGCAGAATAACCTATGAAGCCTGGTAGTTATGAGCATAGATTGTTAATGATTCGTAGCCTATTGAGTCAAAAGTTGTTCATACGATGCGTGCTCTCGATCTTCCATACTAAAGTTTAAAATTAATACATTGCAGTAATTTGTTGTCAAAATATTCATAACAAGAAACGGTAACAAAATATAACATTTTCACAACGAGTCAAAAATAACCGATGTAGCTTATTAATTTAGTAGTCTTATTCCTGGACACTCACGTAAATATTTTGGTTACATACAAGTATATAGCGAACATATAAATGTCATTAGTTTTAACGTAACATTTTTAATAAATTGACTTTTTTAGAAACTGTAACTGTAATAAATCACATGATAAACACATTATAATACACATGACATACACTATCTTAAATGAATAAAAGGTAAGAAAACACGCGTGCATTTTTGCTGTTTTAAAGAAGGACTCTTTCAGGTTGCGATTTACGGACTCTGAGCTTGCAAAGAAAAGAAGTAGTCTTCCATTTGCAATTCAAATTAACGAATAATAAAGGACAATATACAGTACAATGAAAGAACAAGTAAGCAACTATTGCATGATATTCAGATGTCCGTGTTGATCAGATCATATAAAGCAACTTGCATTTTTTTATGCTTTCCAGTGATTTATACGGAAATATTGATGAAGTAAAATAAATTGGTAATTAACTGTTTTTCACACTGGTTCCCGATTTAATACAGCTAACAAAACGATGGGGGGGGGGGTGCATAAAAATGGACCGTTCAATCCAAGTAAAATTACAGACAGTTTGCATGATATTTTACTTATATTTCTGTGTGGAACAAATATATATGTTTCAATCGTTAAAATTTCCCTCTCAACATCATCATTTAGGCTCTTTGTTTTTCTATTTTATTTTTATTTTCCAAAGTACTGAACGATGATATAATCCAAAAAACGACAAACGTCTAAAACAAGTTTTTTACTTTTGACACCGTAGTTTCTGTCGTTAAATCAACGATGTCTAAGGATGACGTGGTAACACGCTGCAACTTAGGCCGCGCGCTGGTAACCGCGTATTCTGGCAAAACATCAACACCGGTTGCTGATAAAAAGGCCGCATATTGTAATAGGCCATGCGTGTTGAATAAACACGAATTCCAATTCATCATCGATTTAAATGAATTTGTACAAAAATCGCCACAGGATTAAGGTCATTCTGTTTCGCTGTTACCATTGTTTGAGCGTTTAAACTAAATGCGCGATTCGATTACAAATTCAAAAAAGCGTGCGCTGAACGTGTGGCTCATTTCGAGAGTTTCCAAAGCACATGACTGGTGGTAAATAAAAAACAACCCACATATTACGGCACGTGGATGCGAGAGAAAAGACGAGACAGCAAAAATCACCAGTTCGAGCCTGGATTCGCCCGAGACTAGCGGCGATATATTTTATATTGAAAAGTTAGTTAAATGGAGCAGACTGGTTTGCGCCGCGGTCGAGGGTAATGCGGCAGGTGAGGTTGACAGTAGATGTAAAAACTGTTAGGAAAAAGTTTCCTCGATGCAAATGTAACAAAACGAGCCTGAAATGTAGTTGATCCAAATGTTCTTACGTTTTAGCTTGTGTGTGCGTTGCTGGGAAAATAAGTAAATAAAGCAACGGTGTAACCATCGCTTCTCAAACAATATTCAAATAATCTCAATAAATATAAAACTAATGAAAATCCAACTGCATCACCTGTAGAACAACTCGAATTAACAATTAAAAGTTCCTTTGTGTACGGCAAGAGACAGTTGAACGATAGCCTATACACCCAATACAGAATACGAAAGTAAACATACATGTAAGTCAAACTAGTTAAAGTTCTATGTTTATGTCTAAATAAAGCCTTAATAACACTATTGGGATTTTTTATGGGACATTTCACGTTTTCAATTCGACAAAATAGTTTTTATGAAAAATGAAGAAAAAAAATGGAGCAATGTGCAAGTCAATATGACCAGACTGTAATAAGAATACTTAATTTTGTCACTTGACCAAACTTTTGCTGCCACGCGCAGAAAACATTTTAGCAACCATTTCAAGTTATTAATTAATAGCTTTATTGTGCTCAAACTCTAGCAAAAATCATATTACAAACTAATGCTTAATGGAATCGTAACCAGACTAAGATATCCAACAGACGACATTTAGGAATTCGGTGAAAATGTTGAAGACTTTTGGATTATTAAAACTCAAATAGTGTCGAGTATTATTTTATATTTAATGGCAAAACATTTATAGCATAGATTTCTTTTGCTATCAAAATAGGCATGGTGCAAAACAACGTTGTTTTTCTTCAGCAGAAAACACCACAAAAGAGAAAGTAAGTGGTTCCTCCACCGTGGTTCGAACCTTTGAGTCAAAACGAGTCAAAACGAGTGTGGTTATAAACGATTTAAAGGAGCTCTTAACCTCACACTTGGCCCAGAATTAACCAATATAAATAAATAAGAACCTCATAGTAATCCGAATTACTGATAAATAAAGGACAAGAACTGTTTGTAAAACAGGTATGCCCCCATCTAGGTGAAAAACAATCTTTCAAATATCCAGTTTAATGAAGATTGCATTAAAATGGTTGGATATAAGGAGCGGAAACGGCTAAAAATGACAATTTTATGTAAAGTAAGGGCCATTACTCTGCAGTTCCTGGGGCGATTTGGTTGGTTATCAAACTTGACTGAGATATTATGCCCACACAGATTTTTTATCAAGTTTGGTGAATATCGGATAAAACTGTCGGACTTAGAGAGCTATAACGGCTAAAAAGACCAATTTTAGATAATTCACGGACCATTACTACACAATTCCTAGGTGGATTTGGTTGGTTGTCAAACTTGGCCGATATATTATGCCCAAAAACATATTTTTCAAACTATGATGAAATAAAAAAAAAAACGACAAACGTCTAAAAGATGTTTTTTACTGTCATTTGACACCGTATTTGTTGTCATTAAATGTGCGATGTCTAAGGAAGACGGGGTAACACTCTGCAACTTAGGCCGCGGTCGGTTACCGCGGATTCTTGCAAAACATCAACACCAGTTGCAGACAAAAATGCCACATATTGTAATAGGGCATGCGTGTTGAATAGACACGAATTGCAATTCATCATCGATTTAAATAAATTGTACAAAAATCGCCACTGGATTAAGGTAATTCTGTTTCGCGGTTACCATTGTTTGAGCGTTTAAACTAAATGCGCGAATCGATTACAAATTCAAACAAGCGTCCGCTGATCTTGTCGCGAATAACAAACACCCAGACGCGGGAACTGCAGGGGGTTCTGTGTGGCTCATTTCGAGAGTTTCCAAAGCACATGACTGGTGGTAAATATTTATAATAAAAAAAACACGTGTCTTACGGTACGTGGATGCGAGAGAAAAGACGAGACAGCAAAAATCACCAGTTCGAGCCTGGATTCGCCCGAGACTAGCGGCGAAATATTTTATGCTGAAAAGTTAGTTAAATGGAGCGGACTGGTTTGCGCCGCGTTCGAGGGTAATGCGGCAGGTGAGGTTGATAGTAGATGTAACACCTGTTAGCAAGAGGTTTCCTCGATGCAAATTTAGCAAAACGAGCCTGAAATGTAGTTGATCCAAATGTTCTTACGGTTTTAGCTTGTTGTGTGTGCGTTGCTGGGAAAATAAATAAATAAAGCAACCTTGTAACCATCGCTTCTCAAACAATATTCAAATAATCTCAACAAATATAAAACTAATGAAAATCCAACTGCATCGCCTGTAGAACAACTCGAATTAATAATTAAAAGTTCCTTTGTGTAAGGCAAGAGACAGTTTAACGATAGCCTATACACCCAATATAGAGTACGAAAGTAAACATAGATGTAAGTCCAACTAGTTAAAGTTCTATGTTTATGTCTAACTAAAGCCTTAATAGCACTATTTGGGGGGTTTTATGGGACATGTAACATTTTCATTTCCACCAAATTATTTTTATGAAAAATGAAAAAAAAACATGGAGCAATGTACAAGTCAATATGACCAGGCTGTAATAAGAATACTTAATTTTGTCACGTGACTAAACCTTTGTTGCCACGCGCAGACGACATTTCAGCGACCATTTCAAGTTATTAATTAATTGCTTTATTGTGCTCAAACTCGAGCGAAAAATCATGTAACAAACTAGTGCTTAATGGAAACATAACCAGACTATGATATCCAACAGACAACATTTATGAATTCGGTGAAAATGTTGAAGACTTTTGGATTACTAAAACTCAAAAAGTGTCGAGTATTATTTTATATTTAATGGCAAAACATTTATAGCATAGATTCTTTTCGCTATCCAAATAGGCATGGTGCAAAACAACGTTGTTCTTCTTTGGCAGAAAACACCACAAAAGAGAAAGTAAGTGGTTCCTCCGCCGTGGTTCGAACCTTTGACTGGGAGTCTTAAGCGATTTAAAGGTGCTCTAAAACCTCACACTTGGCCCAGAATTAACCAATATAAATAAATAAGAATCTCATAGTAATCCGAATTACTAATAAATAAGGGACAAGAGTTGTTTGCAAAACAGGTATGCCCCATATAGGTTAAAAACAATCTTTAAAATATACAGTTTGGTGAAGAGTCTATTAAAATTGCTGGACATTAAGAGCGGAAACGACTAAAAAGGCCAATTTTAGATAGAGTAAGGGCCATTACTCTGCAGTTTCTGGAGCGATATGGTAGGTTATCAAACTTGACTGAGATATTACATCCACAAAGATTTTTATCAAGTTTTGTGAATATCGGATAAAACTGTCGGACTTAGAGAGACAAAAAGGCCAATTTTAGATAATTCACGGGCCACTACTACACAATTCCTAGGTGGATTTGGTTGGTTATCAAACTTGGCCGATATATTATGCCCACAAACATTTCAGTATGTTTGGTGAAGATCGGTCTAATATAAATATTTCAATAGTTAAAAATTCGCCCATAACATCATAAAACTTATTTGTTGTTGTATTTGATTCTTATATTACAAACTATTGAATAATGATGTAATACAAAACAACGACAAACGTCTAAAAGTTGTTTTTATTGTCATTTGACAACGTAATTTATTGTCGTCAAATGAGCGACGGCTAAGGAAGACGCATTAACACTCTGCGACTTCGGCCGCGTGCGGTATACCGCGTATTCTGGCAAAACATCAACACCCGTTGCTGACAATTATGCCACATATTGTAATAGGGCATGCGTGTAGAATAAACACGAATTTCCATTATCATCGATTTAAATGAAATTGTACAAAAATCGCCATTGGATTAAGGTCATTCTGTTTCGCGGTTACCATTGGTTGAGCGTATAAACTAGATGCGCGATTCTATTACAAATTCAAACAAGCGTGCTCTGGTTTTGTGTGGCTCATTACGAGAGTTTCCAAAGCACGTGACTGGTGGTAAATAAAAAAGAACCCACATATTATGGCACTTGGATGCGAGAGAAAAAAAAGCCGCAGTTCGAGCCTGAATTCGTCCCAGAGGCGAAATATTTTATGTTGAAGAATTAGTTAAATGAAGCGGACTGGTTTGCGCCGCGGACGAGGGTAATGCGGCAGGTGAGGTTGACAGTAGATGTAAAAACTGG
Source organism: Congeria kusceri (assembly GCA_027627225.1). NCBI lineage: Eukaryota > Metazoa > Mollusca > Bivalvia > Myida > Dreissenidae > Congeria > Congeria kusceri. The sequence continues at coordinate 39,776,722 of CM051038.1, forward strand.
GAGGAAGAGTTTTCCGCAATGCAAATGTAATGGGGCTTGATGTCTTGTATTTTCAACTATGTTCAGTTCAGTAACGAGATTATTGCAATTTCTGTAGGATATGTTGTTTATTAACTTTCTGATTGTTTGTTGGCGTGTTGTTTGCACTCGTATGTACCATGCCTTTTGCTAAACAGTGTATTGTAATGTTAAATTACGTATAACTCTGTGTTGTTAAGACTCCGTAAAGTACGGTAACCTAACATACATAGTGTCGTTTCGCAAAGTCAACCCTGTCAATGAATACGGAACGTTTCACACTGCGATGTGTATGCAAATGCATGCAAAAACGAGCCTGAAATGTAATTGATTCAACTGTTTCTTTACGGTTTTAGCTTGTTGCGTGTTGTGCGTACGTTGCTTGCAAACAAGTAAATAAAGCAATCTCATCTAAACAAAATATTCAAATAATCTCATTAAATATATAACTAATTTAAATCCAGTCCCATCACCTGTAGAACAATTCTTATTAACAATAACAAGAAGAACAATTCTTATTAACAATTAAAAGTTCCTTTATATACGGCAAGAGACAGTTGAACGATAGCCTATACACTGAATGTAGAATACGAAAGTAAACATACATGTAAGTCGAATTAGTTTAAGTTCTATGTTTATGGCTAACTAAAGCCTTAATAACACTATTTGGTGTTTTATGGGACATTTCACATGTTCAATCCTACCAAATTATTTTTATGAAAAACTAAATAAACAGCGACGTGCATGGAACAATTTATAAGTCAATATGACCAGGTTGTACTAAGAATACTTAACACATTCACGCGACCCAACCTCTGTCGGCACGCGCAGACGACATTTCAGCGGACATTTCAAGTTATTAATTAATAGCTTTATTGTGCACAGACACTCGCAAAAAATCACTATAAACGTATAAAATCGTGTTCTTTGGAAATATAATCAGAATATGATATCCGACAGACATTTGGGGTTTTAAGACTCCAAATGTGTCGAGTATTATGTTTTATTTTATTTCAAATATGTGTAGTATAGTTTTTTGCTATCAACAGAAGCATGGTCCATGCAAAGTTTCTTTTCTTCTTGCCCATTTTGAAATGCATCATTTATATGATACGCTATTGTATGCAAAGTGTACTGTTCTAAACGTGCGTATTTCTTTATTTATTTAGTTATTTCTTTACTTATTTATTTATTTATTCGGTTAATCGTTTCCTTCTTTCCTTTGTGTGTACGCCAATTGTTTCAGTTCCGTCCTTCCTTCTTTCATGCATTCATTAATTCGTATTTATAATTTTCGAAATCGCGTTTCAACTCATAGTTAGTATTTACCAATCACTACATTTTGTTTCTTTGTTTATCGAAAATTCGTCGCGTGTCTCGATAGATTTACAGCTGTACAACATTGTGTCACTTATCAGACCCATCTTGTAAACATTTTATATCAGTTCCCTTCCTACAAATGCGACTTTAACTTTTAGATGAAACACGTAATATCTTTATAAACTATATTCTGTGTTTGTGCACGGTATTTCTACATGTGCAGTACGTACATTATATTTTATTTATAAATATCAACATTACCATTTTAAATGATTCATATAAATTTCCCGTTTTCTTCAACTACATTAGACATTTCAAAGTTTTGTCATTAAAAGTTCCCCACTAGTTAGTTCTGACATCCATTTATCAACATTTTAGCATTCAAATTTACGACACAATTTATTTTATTTATTTCAAATTTCAAAGCTTGTGTTCTTCAAGTTTGTTTCAGGTTACGCGACCTACCCTAAAAAATGCCCCGACCCTAGAACATTTTATTGGGTTTGTCAGAAATCTGGTGTATATTACTTTTTCCACTAATTATATGTGTTTGAATAAATAAATGTTTTGTTTTGATAACATCCACTTATAAACAATGTTTAAGGATATTACTGATCCGTTTGGAATATTTATTCAGTTTTAGAATCTTCATGTTGACCATTTACCAAATAAAAAATAATAATAATACAAATTAATCCATACCTATCTACCCTATTTTTTTTGGGGGGAGGGGGGGGGGCATGTAACCTGAAACAAATATATTTGTACGCCTTAACAAAGCGACGTCCTTATTTAAGTCAAGTGACCAAATACATACACAACACAGTACTCGTACACAAAAACAACGAAACAAACACGAACAAACTGAAGAAAAAAAATAACAAGGATAACCGTAATACAGGAAACACAGCATTGGAACGAGCAATTCAGCAATTGACGATTTAGACCGATTTGAAAGAGATCCAAACATCACACCCAGAATTAACCAATAAATAAAATATATAAATAAATAGTTACATCATAACAGTACAATGAGCGGAAACAACGTCACAATAATAATAAGAGTAGCTATATATGGTTTTTACTTGAACTGTATCAATAAATTAAATTAAGGTGCTGACATTAATAGTATATATCAGGTGCTATTACTTTTCTCATCATAACGTACTCAATTTATGTTCGTTTCTGTTATTTTTTCCTCATTTTTTTAACAGTAAGAACATTAACATAAAGTTGCATGCTTTACGTATTGTTACGCAGCTCTACTAATTTATGCATTCTTATTGTATGTTATGCATTATGGGCTTTAGACCTTGTACCAAATAAAACTTGAACTTGAATATTATGAATAACTTAGAAATAAAGTAAAATGCAATGTGCAAAGCCAGTACAATTAAGCAACGATTGCATAATTTTGGCTAATATTTTGGCGTGTAATTAATAGTAACGTGTTCACCCTAATGATGTAATACAAATAACGCCTAACGTCTAAAAGATGCTAATCGCTGACATTTGGCACGGTATTTGTTAGCGCTCAATTAACGATGGCTACAAAACACATTATAAATCCCTGCAACTTGGTCGCATACCGCATGTCGCGGATTCTGGCGAGACATCAACACCAGTTTCTGACAAAAACGCCAAATATTATAAATAAAAGGGCATGCGTGTAGTATAAACAAAAATTCCCATCCATCATCGGTTTGAATTAATTTGTACAAAAATCGCCACTGCATTAAGGTCATTCTATTTCGCGGTAACACTGTTGAGCGTTTAAACAAGATGCGCGATTCGATTACAAATTCAAACAAGCGTGCGCTGAAAGTCTCATTGTAACTGCACGGGGGTTCTGTGTGCCTCATTATGAGGGTTTTGAAAGCTCGTGACTGGTGGTAAGAAAGGACCCACATATTACGGCACGTGGATGCGAAAGAAAGGGCGAGCCAGCAAAAATCAACAGCTCGAGTCTGGATTCGACGGTGGTATAGAAGTGATATGTGAGAAAAATAATTTATCTCGTGTCCAAGAGTAAGTAAGAATCCAGTTATGTGCCTGAACAAATTCACTAGAATTCGCGGCTCGGACAGGAATGATTTTGTTTCAAGCTATTTCCTCGACGGGCTTATGTATCTAGTGAATTTGTTCAACCAGATAACTTGACTTTTGATTAGATAATTATGCTGTGGACACGAGGTACGTAAGTCGTGGTGTGTGTTCTTACTGTTGTTGGTCTTCTTTTCCATGTTTTTTTCGGCGTAGCTGTCTAAGATCACTTTTGACCTAGATTTCTTGCGATAATTATGCAGCGGGAAAATTGAATGCCAATAGAATTGGGCACATTTTTTAATTTTAGGGAATGCAAACTTCAAACAATGGTTTAACGTATACCAATAACTGTTGCATACTTTTGGGGATTAAAAATTTACATAATTGTTTACATAAGCGGTTAAATTAAAGTTATAAACATATCTTCGACATACACTCTAGAAATGAACATAGTTATGAACATGTTTACTCATTGTATGTCATTATCAGAATGTTATATTCATTCACATAATGAAATAACTATATTGTTTAGCCTACAAAATCGGCGCGCTCTATAAATAGCAATTACAATGCTACAATTCACGGGGACGACAGTCGGTCACAACGTACAATTGTTGAGCTCGCAAGCACAAAATATAAAGTGGTAAATTTCTGGTATTTTTCTGATAAATAAGCAAAACAAATATTAGCAAATTTGCTTGAGCTTATATTTGCTATTATTTTATCATTGTGCAAAAACATTGTTGTACGCTGTAACCGACTGTCGTCGCCGTGAATTAATTCTAGCGAGTACAACTCCAGACGGAGAATCATTCTAAAAATAGCGAGCGGTAAAGCTGTATTAATTAATACACACGCATCAATTAGCGTCTGGAGAATCCTAAACCCGAAAGTTGCAATAAATGGGGAATTCATAAACTTACTGCTCATTCATTCCCGCTATTATTTTCTGACAATGCTAATTTGTTAAATTTGCCTGACAAATTCATGTATCAATTATGTTTACGTAAATTACTAGTGTTTAGCTTATTTATGTATCACTGGTGAAAACATGGGACGGTACATATATTAATAAGTATTGAGTTTATCTAAAATTAATTTTGGGGGCTGATACGTTTTCTTATAGTGTCCGAAAAATATAGTTTCCGAGAAGTCTCCTTAGTAGGGACCGAAAAATCTGGGGTCCGAGAAGTCTCCTTAGTAGGGAACGACAAAATATGGGGTCCTTGAAGTCACAGCTTGGTCCTCTTGTATTATATTTAGGGCAAAAAAATGACATCTCAATATTAATGTCTACGCCGATTGCCTTTTTTAAAGACATTTCTTGTTTCTTGTTCGTATCTTGTCATATGAAGTAAACATAAGTTACATAGTAACTACTTTCTCAGTATACGAATGTTGACATTGGCATCTTGTTAACCTTTACAATAACCTGTCATAATGGACAGGGCGTTCGATGATGTTGGTATAACTCTAGGCCCAATCCATTTGTATACATGCAATTCTAATGTTATATACTACGTACCATAAATATATATGTATGTACAATAAAGTATGTTTAAACTAAACTACTTGAATGATAATGCGTTCTTTTGCGAATAGTAATGGGACATATTAAATTTCTAAAATCTTTTAACGTAAGCTTAAAACTAGAGGGTTTTAAAAAAAAAAAAAAACATATGTCTGCCCCAGGCACCGCTATAACTCCTCCCAAATCCACCTGCCATGACATTCCGAAGATATGCACAACCATACTTGGTACTGATCAATCCTGTGAAGTTTTGTCAAATTCCAGCCAGTGGTTACGGAAAAGAGCACAGACAAGGTCTGTAATGTCGACAACTTGAAAGGGCCATAACTCCACCAAAATTCTGCCGCCACGATATGCACAACTAGAATTTGTACTGATCAATCCTGTGCTGTTTCGTCAAACTCCAACCCGGGGTTACGAAGAAAAAGCGCAGACAAGGTCTGTTATGTGAACAACTTCAAAGGGCCATAACTCCACCAAAAATCTGCCGCTGACGACATGCTGACTATATGCAAAGCTAAATTTATAAATGATCAATCCTGTGAAGTTTCGTCAGAATCGGACCAGGGTTTACGGAGAACTAGTGCAGCCAAAAAAAAATTCAGGAGCCCAGGCATCCATCCAGACATACTACTTTCCAGCACAACATCAATAGTAGTAGTAGTAGTAGTAGTAGTAGTAGTAGTAGTAGTAGTAGTAGTAGTAGTAGTAGTAGTAGTACTAGAAGTAGTAGTAGTAGTAGTAGTAGTAGTAGTAGTAGTAGTAGTAGTAGTAGTAGTAGTAGTAGTAGTAGTAGTAGTAGCAGTAGTAGTAGTAGTAGTAGTAGTAGTAGTAGTAGTAGTAGTAGTAGTAGTGGTAGTAGTAGTAGTAGTAGTAGTAGTAGTAGTAGTAGTAGTAGTACTAGAAGTAGTAGTAGTAGTAGTAGTAGTAGTAGTAGTAGTAGTAGTAGTAGTAGTAGTAGTAGTAGTAGTACTAGAAGTAGTAGTAGTAGTAGTAGTAGTAGTAGTAGTAGTAGTAGTAGTAGTAGTAGTAGTAGTAGTAGTAGTAATAGTAGTAGTAGTAGTAGTAGTAGTAGTAGTAGTAGTAGTAGTAGTAGTAGTAGTAGTAGTAGTAGTAGTAGTAGTAGTAGTACTAGAAGTAGTAGTAGTAGTAGTAGTAGTAGTAGTAGTAGTAGTAGTAGTAGTAGTAGTAGTAGTAGTAGTAGTAGTAGTAGTAGTAGTAGCAGTAGTAGTAGTAGAGTAGTAGTAGTAGTAGTAGTAGTAGTAGTAGTAGTAGTAGTAGTAGTAGTAGTACTAGTAGTAGTAGTAGTAGTAGTAGTAGTAGTAGTAGTAGTAGTAGTAGTAGTAGCAGTAGTAGTAGTAGTAGAAGTAATAGTAGTAATAGTAGCAGTAGTAGTAGTATAGTAGTAGTAGTAGTAGTAGTAGTAGTAGTAGTAGTAGTAGTAGTAGTAGTACTAGTAGTAGTAGTAGTAGTAGTAGTAGTAGTAGTAGTAGCAACAGCAGCTGCAGCAATAGTAGTAGTAGATGAAAATGATGATGATTATTATTATTATTATTATTATTATTATTATTATTATAACGATGATGATAACGATGATGATAACGAAACGATGATGATAACAATGATGCTAATTCATATAAAAAATATACGTTCAATACGTCAACGCGTAGCCATTTAAATCCATCTTCCCAACTCCTGCTCAGCTGTTGCTAAAACGTGTTGCAGTTTACCGTTATTCAAACAAAGTCTTTCATTAATCGCTTTTGATCTTGTTGAACATATTTTATGGATTTTTTCCTCTTCATAATTACGTTCACGAAATCAAATGGAAGGCAGAAAATACCGTTATCAAAGCACGATTAATTACCCCATCAACGCGAATGTACCGTCGTGTTAGGGGCACACCGCTTAAGATAAGGGCCAGATCTGGTTCATAAAGGGATGTACCGTGTCCCCTATTCATCCGCTTTGCCGATCTCCAATTTCTGCTAATTACGAAATAAATGTCTGAACGCCAGATTGTTACTACAGAAGACCATCCGCACGCGACGTTTAAAGGTGTGCTCGCAAAACTTCATTTTAATCGTTGTTTGACTATTTTTGGTTCGTTACATCTGTACGTGCATGCATATAATCTTTAAAAACTGAATAGAATATGACATCAAAACGTTCAAGATAACATTAAGCCCGTGTAAGTGGCGAACGTTGACTAGTTGGATCGAATTGATTAATATGGAAATAGTTACAAATTTTGTGAAAACGTACCGGGTGAATCTGTGAAACCGGCAGGCCGACATCAAAAAAAATCGTTCGATGAATAATTGCAACCGAACCTTTAACCTCCACCTAAATATTCTACTTGTTCCGAACATAGCTCCTATAAATTCCCTGACGACATAACGTTCCACGTGACCATAGTCAGATGGTGGACAAGCGGAAGAAAACAACGTGGTCTCAGTAAAACCCTTCCGCTGTTTTGTTTTCTTTTTTAGTTATCGCTTGCTTGGTTTTTATTTTAACTCTCAATATATTTGTCTATTCCATTAATCCAATACCTTAGAGCGAGTTTTATAAAATAATGATTAAAAAAAAAACTTCAGCATTTCACTCGTGGTGGCAGTGGTTATTGTAAACCGCCAGGCGGGGTACATCAAATGACATGGGGTATACACCGGTCCGTCTTTTACTCCTCACAGCGGTTACTTTCCCCTGACGGATGACAGTAATCACCACGTATATTTTTAGATTTTTTTATTTTGTCTTAGCATCATTATTTTATAAAAACATCATCTGAAATATTGCGTTATTGGTCTAGACATATATATTGAGAGTTACAATAAAAAACAAATAGAGGTAACTAAAAAGTAAATAAAACAACGCAAGGATTTAACGGTCTCCGTGTTGATTTCTTTTGCTAGACCACCATTTTAGTTGACACCACGAGATTTGACTATGGTCACGTGGATGGTGGTGCTTGCAGAGATTAATCAAAACGCTGACAGCGTAGAAAGACTGTTGGAGACAAAAGAAACTCAAAGCATGTGATTTATGAGTGCATTTTTGCTAACATTTGTTTGAATGAAGTTCAATTTCCCACCTTTAAACTTGAAAATAAGCTTTTTATTCTATAGTATACGACATCATAATACACATTTATTTGTAAGTAACGAATACATAATTTTTAAGCTAATTCTCTATGTTATCGGAAATATGTACATGCCGGTTAACAAGTCAATCTGCAACGAGCCAAGCAGAATAACCGATAAAGCGTGGTAGTTAGGAGCATCGATTGTTAGTGATTCGTAGCCTACTGAGTCAAAAGTAGGTCATACGATGCGTGCTCTCGATTTTCCATACTTCAATTTTAAATTAATAGATTGCAGTAATTTGTTGTCAAAATATTCAGAGTAACAATCGGTAACAAGAAATAACTCTTTCACAACGAGTAAAAAATAACAATGTAGCGAATTAATTTAGTGGTCTTATTCCAGGAAACCCAGGTGAACATTTCGGTTACATTCAAGTACATTGTAAATAGCGAAAATATGGGCGTCATTAATTGTACGTAACATTTTTTAATAAATTGACTTTTTTAGAAACTGTAATTGTAATAAATCATTTGATTTACACAGTATAATACATATGGCATACATTAACTTAAATAATTATAAGGTAAGAAAACATTCGTGATTTTTTGCTGTTTTAAAGAAGGACCCTTTCCGGTTTCGATATACTGACTCGTAGCCTGCAAAGAAAAGAAGTAGTTTCCCTCTCAAAAAACCCGAAGAGATTGGTCCGTTGGTTGACAGAGGTCTGAGTCTAAGAGTGGGCTAAATACAAAGCTAGATACTACGGAATCCGGCTAGTGCCATATAGAATTATGCGAAACACGAAGCGAGGCACGATATGGTAACACGAGATCTCGCACTGTCGCAGTATCCCATACCACGAAATCTCGCGGTCAAATATCGTGTCTCGCCGGATTATCGTGTCTCGCTTCGTGTCTCGCGGTAAAATATCGTGCCTCGCTTCTTGTCTCGCGCAATTAAAAGGTCGAGACACGAGATGCGAAGCCAAACACGAAGCGATACACGATATTCAGGCGAGACACGAAGCGAGGCACGATATTACATCGTTCAAATCTCGCCCGAATCTCAAGATTCGCGGTTGATTTTCAAACCACGATACACGAGACACGAAGCGAGGTGCGAGAATCCGGCAACACAAGAAGCGAGACACGATATTGTATCGTTCAAATATAGCCCGAATATCGAATCTCGCGGTTTGAAGGCAGGGAAGCAAAGCAGGGAAACACTCTTTTCCCTAACGAGACACGAAGCGAGGCACGATATTTTACCGCGATACACAAAGCGAGACACGATAATCCGGCGAAACACGAAGCGAGACACGATATTTAGCCGCGAAATTTCGTGGTTTGGGATACTGCGACAGTGCGAGATCTCGTGTTACAATATCGTGCCTCCCTTCGTGTATCGCGGGAATATCGTGTCTCGCTTCGTGTTTTGCTCAATTCTCGTGTCTTGCCCTCGCCGTAAGAGGCACGATATATTCCATATGGCAGTAACCGGATTCCGTAAGATACAATTTATTGAAATAGCCATATAGTGCTACAGTAATGTAGAAAAATATGTGATCGCTTTTAAAGGCCTAGTTTAATCCTTCTTTATTTGCCCCTACCCACCACCCACCCAAATCTGGGATAGTGTACTCCCGTGTATTGGCACCCTGCTGTGGCCACAGTGTGGCGACCCTTATCAACTGAGATCAAAACACTGCTGCAATTGAATCAGTGTACTCTGCCCGTGCTCAGTCAGCTGAGAGAAAAGATTGCAGATAATAATAGACGATTTTATGGGTACCAATACGCAGAGTGGAATACTTTATGGAGGGTCCAGGCTTTCCTTAAACTAGGCCCTTAATTGGTCTTCCATCTACTTTCAATTGCTGTAGTAAAGTATGGCTATATTAAAAACTTTAAAAATCTTCTAGTCTGAAACCACTGGCTGAATTTCAAAATATTTTCACAGAAATGTTCCTTGGGTGACCCTCTACCACATTCCTTGAAATCATGTTGATTCGTTAAAAAAATAAATTATGTGCCTTACTTGAAAGTTGTCACATGTAGCAAACACATACAGTAATGCATTCGATAATTGTACATAAGCACAAGTTCTATCTAAAATAAACCCTTAAAAAGACACATTTCAAGTAATTTGCTTGAAAATACATTAACAAGTTGAGGATACACACTGTTCGCCAAAATAAAACCATTTCAACCAACGCCTGAATATTAAACGCATCATTTTACAAAAGTGAAGTCAAACAAGTGAATACAGGAGCATAATTCTGTGTGGGTATCGGGACGATATTCAACTAATAAGTGTTGCCATATCAATTTAGGAATATGCATATATTTCTTATGTGTCCTGCGAAATTGTACGCATTCAACGGAGAGTTTAACAAAAAAAACAATTAGGGTTTTTACTGTCTGTTCGGTTCTTAAAATACACATGTATAAAAATAAAAATAAAAACACGAAAAGTGGTCATAACCTAACTGTACTCGTGCATGTGATACCTCTTGCATGTTTGCACAAATGCAGACTGTAAATAAACAATAAAATTTAATACTGTCTGCCGAATCAGTCTGCTGGTTGCATTACGATTTGCAGTGTGGCGATATTTTTAACGTGGTATCGCGATTTTTGCAAAATGGTAAAAAAAAAGCCAACAATCTAAACAGTGTCTTTCTAACAAGTATGTGTGTAGTACATTTGTATCGAGTGCACGGGGATTCTCTCCCATATGGCCATCGCCCAAAGACTTGTTAGTTGGGTTACGGGGGGTATTGCAAGATACCAGAGACGCCCCGTTCCAGAGGTGACCCTGGGTCTTTTAGTGCGCGGTGTGAAGCACCTAGTACACTGCACCTTGGTTTAATGTCTCATGCGAAAGACGAGTTAGTAGGTTGGGGTGTAGCGGTGGCTCGATCCTGCGACCCCTGGATTGTGAAGCCAGTGCGTTACCACTAGACCACGGTGACAAGTGTACCAGCACTGGTATTCATAAAGAATCTAAGTGTTTTTGTTGTTGTTTTTAAATACAAAATAAAATCCATAATTAGATTTTCTGACAAGGAAAGCAGTGTTTGATAATGTTGACACAGAAGTCCAATTGTGTTAAACGACTATGTCAATGAAATATTGGTTTCATATTGCACTAAAATTGATAATATATGATAGAAAGGCATTATTCTAAGAGATGTACACCAAATAAATAAATAAAAAACATATTATACACAATGAGATATTTCATAAAAATAAATAGCAAAAAAGTCTGAAAATTAAAACCCAAAGTAGTTATTGAACTTGCGACTTAGGAGCCATACGAAAAAATGACATCGCTTTAACCAACTACGCTATCATGCTTGGTAAGGAGTCCTTGTTAACTATGGTTGTATATACAAAATACTCACAATTATGACGTCAAAATGTAAACATGAAAAAGGCTAAACAAACCCGACCCTTATTATAAATTGATTTTTTTTTTCTCAGAATGCGTACACTTTTTACCCATTATATATACCCTGTTTTAACCGTTATTATATTCCAGTAATAATTTCAGATTTTTCTATAAAAAATGCCCCCTTTTCGATGGCATGGTCCCTTTAATATTTAATATTTGTCACGCACATATTCCACAGAGCAGTATTCAAAGACATATTCTAATTTGGACTTACTTTCAAACTCAAGTAAAGAATAGCTTAAGAATGCTTATTTATATGGACCCTGAGTGATAGATTCTGGTAGAAATTCGTCAAAGTTTAATAAGTCTTTCTGTCCACACATGTTTACATTTATACAGAACTGTTTACAGCCGCAGTCCATAGAATATAATTCAGTACATCTTACATTGGTATTAGTTCTCATGAACGTTGATGACGTTTCGACTAAAATTGTTTCTTATTTAGGAAAAGAAATTTTATAATGTTTATGTTGGAAACGCTTGGTACGAACGGAATATACACTAACGTACAGGCCGATTTACTCCAGAGGCATCACCAGCTATCGCATACAGATAACTATACGATAAAAAGTTACCAAAACGTTATTATTTTACCGATTTCAATGCGGTTTTTAGTTGTTAACAGGACAACAAAAGATACCGCAGTTCCAAAATTGAACAGTCAAAGAACTGTGATCCTAACAGCTTTAGGCCAGTCGACTACGCGAAAGTAAGAAGTGCCGTTTTAAATATCGTTTAATTTGTCAAATGGTAATCATTGCGATAATGAATTTGATTTGTATTTTGATCGGTAAGATGTCAGCACAATTTTATTTTATTCACATATTTCTGGACTGCTGCTTTAAAGTGTGTATGTGCGATCTTACAGCACGATAAAGTGGAATAAATACAGTTAACAAAATCAAGTTAATTAATATATATTTCTATTAAACATGGAATAAAAGTTAAGAACAAACATTGCTTTTAAACGCACAATAAGCTAGTTTTTAATCACCAACTAGTTTTCGTCTGTACAAACGGAAACTCAAATACATGTATATACATACGTTGACTTGACAGTTGGTTTAGGTTACACAACACTAATAAACAATTCAAAAGTCGACACTAGTACTTGTTAATTTATTTCATATTGAAGTGTTCTCTTTGTCATTTGCATGTTTTTCTGTTTGCTTTCAAGTTTTATTGTCAGTTTCATCTGTTTATTTTGAAAATAACTTTAAGATCGTACATACACACGCTAATCTAATATTGGGCTTTGCAAACGATTATGAATACTGTACCCCTATTGTTGAACAGATTATCTTGATGCTGTATTTGGTGTCAACTTATAAATCCAGGTGTGGCTTTTACAAGTTTATATATAAATCTTAACTTATTAACATTCGATTCATTATTTTGTTCAATTTAAGAGCCCAAAAAATTCGCATCTACACAAAGCCTTTGAAACATTAACCTGACACAAGATGATTTATATTTGGACATTTACATATGATATTTTTATTCAGAATAGCCGGTGATTTCGCCGTATGACAATGCTTTCGATTTTGACGATCCAGAAACACCATAAAATCTTGTCATTTGCAGAGTTGCCCTCAATATATGCGTGATTTAAGGCATTTACCTTTCCCTAGCAACACAATAAAACATATTGAAACGCGGATTAAATATTTTCAAAACCCATCTTTTCTGTATTCGTCTAGTACACTTAAAAGCATGGGCATGTAATCTTTGTAATAAAACGAGGACACCGATTTTCGCTTGGCTAAATACTGGGTAATGGCATTAGATTTTTTTGAAAAGTTTATGTGCTTGACTTTTGACGCGCCGCCTTTTGTGAAAAGATATTTTCGGGTGTTGAACCATCTTTGGAAATATTTAATGAATTAGTTGGCTCACGCATGTTTTACAAACAGATATTATACTTTTGATATCGCTTTGCCTCTTGAAAGTTTGTGAAATAGTACGAGAGGCTTTTTGAAGTAAAGACTTTCTAGGAGGCGCGGTTCTTATTTCAGGTTTTAATTAATAAATTAGCAGATTATGAATAGCTCATTTAGAAATATGTGACATAAATCATCTAAAACCAGTCTGCGGTTAGCTAAGTGGAGTGACAAAGCAGAAGCCGGATAAATTGAACTAAGGGGTCTTTTGTACTAGACAAATTAGTAACACTGCTTTTTTGTGAAAAGAAAATTAGTAGCGCTGATTTTGTGAAAGATTAAGTAGTACTGTAGTGAAATGAAGACAGGTCTTATTATACAAGTTGTGTCCCTGATTTATGACTGTAAATGACTGCATCGGCCTGTTTTCAGTTAATACATTAAAAATTACGTATTGTCTATACATGGGATATACTGATTTAAAATGTTTGACAAGAAATACTTTAGGTTATATACCCGTAAATAATAATTCAGCATACCTCGATGTTCGAGTCGAAATAAGACCGTATATTAAATTGTTCGATTTTCAATAAAAAGAGAAGAACAAATTAAATGTCAGAAAAACCGAAAGTATAATGCCCTCTGTGTGCATGCATGTAAGCTCAGACTTTAAACTAAATCCATTTTTAAAGGGCTGTCCGGCTATCGCAGTGGTTGGCACATGCACTCGCTTCTTACCTAGGCTGGTTAGGTTTTATTCCTGCCCGGCGCAAGTGAGTTAGGTTGGTACTCCGGCTTCCACCCACAGCAGAAGTCTACACCAAAATTAACGATATTGCAGTAAAAAATAAATAACTGGAAATTGCAGCTATGATTTAAACTTTGGATGTGTCTCTAAAAAGTAAATTAGGCAGTGGTTCTCACATAATGCATTGTAGGATTATATTTTTCACAAATCATAGTTTTCACATACCTGTGAAGAATAGGATCTCATATGTGACATTTTAATTGTGAAGAATGTGACTGGCCTAAAAAGAGGTATGCGTGAGGATCACAGAAGAATATGATTTTCATTGCATATCAAACACTTCACAGAAAATGTGAAGAATAAGATTTCAATTTTCACACCAGTGGAGAATGAGATCTTATTTTTCACATACGTGATACATATGATTTGTGAAAAATATTGTCCAACAATGCATCTTCGGCGCGGAAGAACCTCATAAACTTCGAAATACACTCCCCTACATTTTAGGGGAATATTTCTTAAACAAGCATCATCCTTGACGAGATAAACCTGCGTAATATTCATTTCAAAACTGTTAATCTCACTTAACTACACGTCTATACATACTGCTTAAGAATTTTCTTTCTTTTTATATACCTGATCTTTTTTTATAAGCATGATTTCTTTTTAACAGCAAACCTTTACAAATACAGCAAATACACAGTCGCTATATTGATCAAGTGAATAATTACACGAATAGGGAAACAAAAAGATAAACAGCGAATAGGCCATTTTACTTTATTTTCATCGTCTTCATAAATTAGAAGACATAATACACATATATGTTCATAATAGGAAGACATTGCAAAATCGTCCATAAATATTTGTACATTTGCATAGCATTATACATGTACCATAATTGCATAAACATTGAATTCACAAATACTGGTACGTGTTTAATGAATAATAATAAAAGTCAATTAATATTGTCTTGGACTAACTATGTGTACTATAAACGTTTTATACAAACATACAGTAGCAGAAAGAAAGAAACTAAATTTAAATTAAAAAACAGCCGCACATTACTGTATACTTGCCATTCATAGGATTTTATTTATTTAGTTTGGTTTTGGAAAATGTGCATAAATTAATAGAATAAGGTAATTTTTTAATTAATAATTCAACAGTGTAATCAATAAACCTAAATTAAATTAAATTCAGGGTACATGTATACATTTACCGAGAGGTCAGTCGTTCATTTCTATCAATTTAAACTACCCTGTATCACTCAATAACATAGTTAATATTTACAATTAAGGACAGATGTGTGTACGAACATATCTCGAAAAAAAAGGCACCGAAATCTTCAATACTCCAAACGCCAAGTACAAATTAAATATATACGTATACATTTACTACATAGAGGCCGAATATACTAGAAACGTTATTAATAAAACCTGACATGTGAGTGTAAAAGTGAGGAGACACGTGTATTCAGAATGGTAAAAAAGATGCCTAATTTTAAAAGTAATAGGCCTTATTAATATTCACGATTTTTTTCGATTTATTAGTTGCTTTATTTGTGGTTAATATGCATTAAACACAACCTTCCAACAGAGTTTAAATGCACCTTTAATACACATTGAGTCTATAAATTATTGGATTACTTAAAGAAAAGATCTTATTTTTGTTTTTTCTTAATAAAAATGTTAATGACTTTTTGAGGATTTTTATGAATGCGATCGCAGCATCGGTGTTCATTTCTCTGCGTAACTAAATATCAACGGAGTATTAAAGAGACTTTGAACTGAATGAAATATGACACGCTACAAAACTCAATATTCGCACGACGCCGTGCAAAATACTGGGTTATTCTCATTCATTCGTCTAAATGGTAGTACAGAAATTAATCTTCACGAAATGTACATTAAAGAGATATCGCATTGCGGGATAAAGCACGACTGTGTTTTAATGTAACAAGTTTATATTTACATTATTTGAGCTTTTGCAAAAAGAATGTATGTAAGTGAACATGTAAACAGTAACTATAATTATAATAACATGACTAAAATAAAAGATTAAAATAAATATATTGAACAGAACACACATGGTATCTTGCACTTGGCATGAACACAAAATGAAAAATCTTAAATCAAATGCAATAGACGCATAACTTGCTGCCATATGTATTATTCGTAAAACACAATGGAGATTCATGTTCTTTTTATAGTTTTTTGTATTATTGGAATATAGAGCGTGTGTTTTCATTGTGTTTTTTATATATTGTTGGCAATGTATTCATTTAACGCGGAAGAAAGTTGTGAGATTTATTTTAGTTTTAAGCCATATTTTTAATTCAAGCATCGAAAACATTCGTAGATTTGTATTCTGCTTTTATAAGGTTTGCGATTCAATAATAATAGATTATAAATAATGCTGTTGTAAACAAAAAGGAAAAGAAAAGATAAAGGAAGAAAAGATTATACAATGTGTCTGACCATAATACTTTAACAAATGTTTATCCCACCA
Source organism: Congeria kusceri (assembly GCA_027627225.1). Taxonomy (NCBI): domain Eukaryota; kingdom Metazoa; phylum Mollusca; class Bivalvia; order Myida; family Dreissenidae; genus Congeria; species Congeria kusceri. Next base: position 39,793,318 of record CM051038.1, read on the forward strand.
AAAACTATACATATTTTACGTTACAATCAAAGTAACGGGGGAAAAAAAATACACACGGTTACAGAAATAAAATTTAAAAACAAATATTTGAACACATATATCACATTGCACATTGAAGTCTGAACACTTTCAGATAAAATGTCATTTTAAAATCAAAGATTGTATACTTTATTATACAATTCACAACGCAGTTTCTTGAGCACGATTTCACCCGAACACCCTGTCTTTAATACAACTCAGCAAATTGAAAATCATATATATTTATGAATACTGTAAATTCATTCTATTTCACGGTGCATAAATTTGGCACATTCTAGGAAAATGGCTAATTCACTTTGTCAAAAATTCGCGCATGTTTCATTTTAATCTTTATTTTTCATAACTATGAAAAAAGACCGCGGGTCTTAAATTAAAGAACGCGGGTCTTAAATTCGCGCTACGTTTTGGCCGCGAAATACGCGAAAATTAGACCACCGCGAATTAAAATGATTTTACAGTATTAACATAACAAGGTTAAAAGAACATGTCCAGTTAGAAACACCAGTAGAATATTTATAGTATACGTACATATACAGGTACGTTGACTCATTTTTAGTACACATATATTTCCCTTTAAAATTATGATAAAACGGACAGTGTCAATGAAGTTTTTATTAAAGTAACCGTAACTAAACCTACGGTATAGCAGCTGGTTAGATGTCGGTGGACACACGTCACCCGTCCACGCGGAGAATGCCGGGACGCGAACACTTGAGCACATTTGAACACTTGAACACTTGAACACCACGGGCACTGTTCATTGCACTTGGAAGCCAGATTTAAACACAAGAAGTGTTATTGGTCGGAATGCACGTTCACTGACATCAGTTTTGTTGCGTCGATGACGTTCATTCGCTGTCCTGACTATCGTCCGGGTAGCTCTCTTCGGATTTTCGTTGAATCTGTAACAGCTGAACGGTATCTGGCTCTTTTCCGTCGGAGACGTCTTTCATAAACGCTATATACGTCATCGCTAGACGTAACGTCTCGATTCTAGAGAGACGTTTCTCATAGTTAAATGCCGGCAGACGTTTCCGAAGCTCGTCAAACGCTTCGTTAAGGTGAAACATACGTCGACGTTCTCTGACGTTAGCGGCCTTACGTTGGATGACGGTTTGTACGCGCTTACGTTTCGGCTTCTCCCCGTTTCTACCGATGCCGGTAGAGTTTGTGGAAGAGAGACTCGATGTCGAAGACGGAGAAATGGTGTTATAAGGCTGCGCATAATAAGTTTCGTGACCGCCGTATGGAATGTGTCCTATATGGGTAGAAAACGACATGTCCGCGGTCTGAATGAACGGTGAAGGCATAGTGCCCAACTCATTCTGTGGCACACTAGGATATCCCAGGTAGTGACCTTGCTGGTCAACCGTCTCGTGCATGGGGTACATCGCACGTGCGTTGTAGGCCGCCGACGCGTCCTGGCCGTGGCTCCAGTCATACTCGGAGTACCCGAGGCCGCCAACCATGGCTTCCGGTGCGGTGTAGCTCCCTGCGAACCCCATGTCGTACCGCAGTTCCGGGGCGCTACTAACTACCTCTGCCTCGAAAGTCGTCATTGTTATTTAACAATAATCACCTCACAATCTCCTTATAACAACTCTTCCCTATTTTTAAAGTTTATAAATGTCTTTTAATTTCGAATGGTAATTCAATGCGCTTCTGTAGTTTCTATTAACGATATTGTGAGATGTCTTATAATGTCCATTACATCCGTAATTGAGAGCTGAAGGAAATAATTATCACAGTGTTCCTCTCAAACGTGTTATTAAAATGTCGCATTATGGTACCCAAGTTTACGTGTAATATTTATATATAACCCGGCGATACATTTCGCGCATAAATTATTGTCAATCCGCTGAAAAACCAACATCCCATGCTGCGGCGACAGGTAGCTAAATACTGATTGGTCCATTGAGTGTCAATAAAAAGGTGCGCAAGCGCAGTCACTGTCACAGCGCGTGAAGGGGCGTGGCGTATAGTAAACTGCGGCACGCGCCAGTCTCAAGCAAGCAGGTGAATGAAAATCGCTTGAATAAAAAAAACGGATGGAGTGAAACTGCGGTTAGGGATTAAAGAAGTCATAATTCAAAATTTTCGTAGCCTGATACGGTGGAATTTAATATATCATTTGCCGAAGCTTACACAAAATCCTTTTGACAAAAATCTAATGAATAATAGCGTAAAGGCGTAGAATTTTGCATAATCCGAGCTAAATTTCAAAAGATCTTGCTATGCGGTCGGTTGTTAGTCTTGAGTAATTAATAAATGTATGCCCCGGATGACAAAATGATGCCATAATATTACAAACGTGTCATTCAAAACTGTTGCTAATAAATATATCTTGACGTTTACATTACAGGTTTATTGCTGGAATACAAAGTTTAGTGAACTTTGGTAACATATATAGAAAAGAAAACAAATAAAAAGCAATTTGTTTGTTGAAACGGTTAAAACGTCCAAAAAGAAAGAAGGCATATAACACAAAGCCGTTTTAGTTAAATTGAAAGAAAACTGTGGTAGTAATTGTAGATATAAGTATATTAAATTAATTATATACAGTCGGTATATAAACTTCTTTGCATTGACCGTTCCAAGGCGGAGACCCCAGTTTTAATCATTTTTATTTTTTGTGTTGTGTTGTATGTATTGTCCAGTATTGTACATGTAATTGGTCACTTGCCTCAAATAAAGGACCAGCGGATGGTAATAAGGGTTTCTCTCCTAATGATGTCTCTGGAGTTTCATTATTCCTAATTCGTTATATTATTTGTCATCGTGTTATAATAGTGCGATCTGTATTTATAAACAAAAGAAATTGAAAAATCGATTTCAAACCAAAGAGAAGAAGAAACTCAGATAGAAATTATTCATGCAATGTATTTGCAGAAATGATGACCTTTGCTGACATGGATTCCGAGCCAAGTTGTCAGGAGTGGCAGATCCGTGGTCTAGTGGTAACGCACAGGCTTCTAAGGGTCGCA